>VXBB01004030.1:13949-30039 GCA_013399915.1 Illadopsis cleaveri
TGTGGCACCTTGTGGATGGTTGAGGCAGGTGTAGGAGAAATGAAATATGTGGTGAGGAAAGCCCCCAGCCTGGCAGTGAGTGTTGTTTCCTGCCCTAGCCAGGTGGAATGCACTCAAGTTCTTCCCAGCAAGTGATGATCAAGGATTTATTTCTTGCTGGTGCAGAGCATGATGCTGGTGGGGTGAGAGTGGGAAGTTTGTGTGGTACAGGAACACTTTTTTCATTTCACTGCAGATGAAACCAGGCTAGAAACCTCATTCTGCCCAAGACAGAGTGTTCTGGCTTTCTGTCACTCACTGACCAGACAGTACAGGACAGATCAGGTGCTTTTTGTGACAGGGAAAGGAAATGTGGGTGTCCTGATGGAACTTCCTCTATCAGCAGTCCCTGTGCTTCAAATAAGCAAGGACTTGCAGATTTTTGTGAGATTTGTGAGATTTTTGTGAGATTTTTGTGAGACAACTTCTGAATTCCGCAGGCAGAAGGAAAATAAATTGGGTTGAAAGTCCTTTGAGTGTGGGTCAGAACAGAAAGGGAGCGTTCACAAATTGAACTGTAGATGGTTCAGGGGAAGTTGTGGAGGAAGGAGAGTGTGAAAATGAGTGGCTGATGGTTCCTGGAACTGCAGCAGGGCTGAGCAGTGCACTTAACCTGCAGAGTCCACGGCTCAGAGCAGAGGGAACAGAGGGGGTGTGGAGAAGCCTCTGAGCTGCTCCACACATGCATCATTCAGGAGCTCTCAGCCCTGGGATAAGTGTCTGACCTGTGCTGGAGCAGAGGCCAATGTGAAATGGAACAAAGCACAACTGGAGGCAGCAGTTTCACTTACTGATGCCCTGGGTTTTTGGCAGCTCTGTGCATGTATATAACCACATCCAAAAATCTGCTCCAGTGCCTCCATCCTAATGCACCTTCCCAGGCAGCAGAGGGAAAGCTCAGAGACAGCAGCTTGTCCTTCCAAGAAAGAGGGGTGGAGGGAGGGGAAATAACTGGACTAGATTCCTGTGTCTGGATGTTTGCTGCCGTTTCTAAATCCATTATCTGGGGCAACAGGGTGAAAGACGAGTGGAAAGCAGGTTCCCTCCCCAGTGCCTGCCGTGCTGGCACAGTTATTTATGAGGCACCCTCTATTAGCAGGTGAGATTTACTCCTGAAAAGCCGCTGAGGGGAGGCAGGTGCAGCACAGATCACAGAATCACAGCAGCATCTCTGAGAAACAGGCTCACAGCGAGCTGTGCTTTGCTTTTTCCTTCCCTCAGTAGTAAGCATTACAAAGAAATCTCGATTAGGGTTTTGAAAAATCGTTGGAGGAAATTTTGTGCTTAATTTTGTGCTGCTGAAAATGGGAACTTGTGTCAAAGTGTGAGGCTTAGAAGGACTGAACACCTCTGCACATCTTCCCCTCTGCAAAGGAGACCAACCTTTCCAGAAATATCATGCAGCAGATGAAGACCAATGGCTCATTTATTATTTATAGTTTTGATAAAACCAGGTTTCAGTTCAGCATAATTAAGATGCTGCTGCCCCTCCTCCTCCAGGCTACCTGGAGTTTGTCCTGTTGCCTTCACAAGCTCCCCAGAAGGTGCCAGCCCTTCTTGGCAAGGTGCAG
Source organism: Illadopsis cleaveri (assembly GCA_013399915.1). Classification (NCBI taxonomy): domain Eukaryota; kingdom Metazoa; phylum Chordata; class Aves; order Passeriformes; family Timaliidae; genus Illadopsis; species Illadopsis cleaveri. The sequence goes on from VXBB01004030.1 coordinate 15,560, forward strand.
GTGCACGTTTTGGGAAGGGTACATCTGTCTGTGCTCTCCTTTCCAAGGCTCCCAGAGTGTCTGGGCAGGAGAAGGGAGCAGTTCAGGATGCTGTGAGCCACACATGGAACGTGCACATGGGCAGGAAAACAGGAGCACAGGATGGTTTGGGACCTTAGAGCTCACCCAGTGCTCCCCCTGCCATGGGCAGGGACACCTTCCACTGTCCCAGGTGTCCAGCCTGGCCTGGGATGTTTCCAGGGATGGGGCAGCCACAGCTTCTCTGGGAATTCCATCCCAGCCCTTCCCCACCCTCACAGGGAAGAAAATGAAGCAGTGCTGATCCCAAACTTTGGCTGTTTGGAGACCAGCAAATACTGTCACCTGTCCTTGGCTTTGTTACAGTGGTCTGGGCTTTGCAATAAATAATAGTAGGGAAATTACAGTATCATCCTGTGGTTTCCCTCCTTTTCAGATGTTTTAGTGGCAGTGCTGTTCTGTAGCTTCTTTCAGAGGAACAACTCAAAGCCTTTCATGGACTTCACACTGCTTTATACATTCCATAGGAGACAGAGACTAAAAGGGAATCCCTGCCTTCCCTGTGAAAGGGAACTTCCTCTCTACCCTGAGACCTTCAGTCTGCAGGAACAAGGCAAGCCTGGATGTCACAGACCTGATTTTTCACAACCTACACCTTCTATAGAAAGGCAGTTCTGAGGCTTTTACAGAAAGCAAAACAGATCCCAGCGTGCATCATAATTTTTTTTCCTCCATTTTCACATCACAGGGGTGAAACTCGTGGTTCATCAGGCTCTGGTCTCCCCTGGAGAAAATAATCCCTGTTTTACATGCTGAGAATCTGGGCTTGATGCATCATCCTCCCAGTGAAGGAATGAATCAGCCCAAGGCCAGGTGCAGGACAAGGGGTGTGACAGTACAAGTGGTGACCTGTAAGGGGAATGGAAATGAGTGAACTTCTAAGGTTTCAACAAAAGCCTCCTCGGCGTGGGGGAGCCTGTAACTGCATCTCTTTGTTGTGCAGGTCTGGTGCTGCGTGGGTCAGCTGTGGACAAATGTGCTCTGACTTGCTCTGGGAGCCAGTCCTCAGTGTGGAACACTTGGTGTGTCAGCCTGGGCTGAGGGAAGGCAGGGCAGGGGCTGCACTGCTTAGAAAAATGGATATTTGTGCCTAGGAGATGGCTCTGGAGCTGCCACTGCTCTTATGGGCAGCAAAAACTTCCTTCACGAGTTTAAAGCATAAGGGGGATACTTTTTTCCTTTATTAAGACTACAACAAAAATTCTGCATTACAATCCTGAATTTCAGGATTCCTGTTCCTTCAGTCCTACTCTTACAACTGGAGTGCAAATGGAGTTAAAAGCCAGACACTGTGTCTGAAACCCCCCAAAACCCCAGGGCAGAGAGAGGATGGGGGTAAAAGCCTGTGGGGCTTTATGTCCCTTTTATCTGTGAGCAATGGGACACTCAGGCCAGCTTGATTTGAGTCACTGATTTCAATTCCTGTCGAGGGGAATCTGTCAGAGCTCTCTGCAGTGTCTGTTTCAGCATGGTGACCATTAGAGAGGTATTTAGATATTCATGCTGTAGTTCCCCATCTTGGGATCCCCCCCTGCTCATCTGAAATTGCTTTGACTTGCCTGGAGTCTCGAGTTTTCCTCCAGCTTTGCTCTCAAGGGAGTTCCTGGGCAAACCCCCAGCCTGTTTGGAGGGCACAGGAACTCCTGAACCCCTGGGTGCTGTGGAGGATTTCACATTTCACAGGGAACACTGAGGTGAAACTGGGCAGACTCACCCAGGGGAAGAAAAGCACTGCACTTACATGCCTGAGGTCAGGGAAGGGCAGTAGGAACGAAAACTCATCAAATTTAGCCCTACACAGCCTGAGTGGGCAGCACATTGCAAAACTCACTCCACTCCAACAAATGATCCACCTAAGCAGCTGCAACCAGAAAGGCCATTTTCTATTCCTGACTCCTGTACCTCAGCATCACTTTAGAATGTAAAGTACTGATTGCAGGGCTTGAAAGCTCTCACAGGGAGGTGATTGTTGTGATTTGTACAGTCAGTTCAGGAACATGGTGTTCCCCCAACACCACTGCTCCAGCTCCTCCAGGTAATGGCAAGGGAAGCCATATTTTTCTTTTGTGTCATTCAAGAGACAAAAGAATGTCCTGTGCCAGGGAGGAGCATAAGGAAACAAACTGAGGCAGATGTTCACTGAAGTATAACCTGCCTTTAAACCAGACATCTGAAAACAAGCCTTCAGTTTAACACTGCCTGCAGTACAAGGACCTGGCAAAACAGCTGGAGAAAGGCACTGACCAAACACTCCTGGCTGACTCCCCCAGGCACAGGAGCTGCTGCTCTGTCCCTGTTCCCAGGATTTCCATCCTTCCATCCCTGAAATACCACCGTGTGTCCAAGAGCCGTTGTCAGTGTTTAGGCAGCGTTTGGGCTGGATATCCAAATGCAAACCCAGTGGCTGCTGTTGGACTCCTGAGCGCTGTGAGTGTTTGTGGGGGGAGCTGAAGAGATGAGCTCCACTCAGAAATAGCTCTTCCTTGGAAAGCTGGAGGGCTGAATCACAGTGTGTTGGCTCAGTTTTTAGCAGACGAGCCATCACATCTGCCTCCCTGTAGGCGAGGAGCCGTCACTGGCGTGGGGGATTGGCAGCCAGGTTCTGTCCCTTTGGAAACCAGGGAATAATGATGGGGAAAGCAAAGGCTCCTGGTGAGCAGGGTCAGGCTGCCCAGGGCTGGGGGCTCGGTGAGGTGGGCTGGCAGCTCTGGGAGCAGCAGGGGTCTGCTCGTGGCCCTGCTTGGCCTGCTCTGCTCCCCCTGTCCCTGTCTGTCCACAGATTGTGCCCCCAAGCTGAACTTTGGGGAGTAAATAAATTCTTTTGCCCAGAGGCATTAACAACTCCTCTGCTGCCTGGCAGGCTGACACAACCAGAGCCAGCCCTGAGCATATCCATGGCTGGTGTTGTCCTGAGACAACAAAATACGAGATGGACAAATAGGAGCACCAGGGAAAAATGGGGAGACCTGGGAGGGGACAAGATACCTGAGCTGAGGTATCTGAAACTGAAAGCACCTGAGAGACACCCCTGGCTTGACAGGCTCTGGGAAGCCTGCAGAATCCACCTGATAGCTACAAAACTGCAAATATACACAGAGGTTTTCTTCCTAGAACAGAGTGTGAGTCCTTAAATATACATCACTCCTGGTGCCCAGCAGTCCAGAGGAAATCTTGGGGGGAAAAGGGGATGAGGGAACTAGTGGAAAGTTTTTGGAGCTAGCAAAGAAACAAATTACAGATACAGATTTTAAAATCTTTCAGAGACACAGGATTTTTTTGGAGCTACAGCTTTGGGCTCAGTGCCCCCACTGCTGCAGTAATGTTAATCTTCAAGCCTCCCCTCCAAGTTCAGGCATGGGCACGGTTGCAAGAGAAGTAGATTGGGAGTTCCTGAACCAACTGGTTGCTGACCATGAGTCAGGGGAATGACCTTGCAGCAGGCGGCTCGCGGTGCCGCTCTCGGAGCCATGCCAGGATAAACGGCACTGGCATCTCTGAGAGCTGGTGGAACCATTTTGTGACATTCCAGCTTGGTCTTTTCTACGTCTGCCTTTGCACCGAGATTGTTTGGGTGGGTGGGAATGGGATGGAGTATTCCCTTTTTTCCTCACAGCCTGGCCTTGGGACTGTCTATGTACAGAGAGAAAGAGGATATGGACAACTCCTATCTCTTGCCTACATCCTTGTCCATTAACATCAGCATTACAGATATTTAACCAAATTAAATCTTACTCTCCCCCCCAGCCATACCCATGTTAAACTGTAAGAGAACACCATGATAAAGTTTTACAAATCCTACGCAGCAGCACTGAATTTTCTGGATAGGTCTGGGAGAGATTTGTCAGAGGAGAGAGGGTAGAACACTTGGCATTTAGATGTTTTAATGAATGTTCCCAAATAAGAAAAGAAAAACATTTGCTTGTAGACTTTAAGCTTCTCACAGCATCAGAAAGCTCCTGACACAGAGCCCAATGCTGTATTTGTATAACATGGAAATGAACAGCAGCAGCAGCAGCGCTGCAGGCTCCGAGCCTGCTCCGTGAGCAGCAAAATGGCCAAGGGTGCTGGGGCTCATCTGAATTCCTTCACCATTTGGGGGGGGTCACCAGGGGGATCTGATACCCCTGACCCTTCAGGTGTGGTTCAAACTCTTCACATCATTATGAAATGAGTGTTTCTAACCATATTCAAGCTTGTGCCTCCATCAGCTCCACTCCCTAAAGCACCGACAAAGAACCAACAGCAAAATTCGTCTGCGTCACAGATGTAACATGACCATCAGCAAAACAAGTGCAGGAGGAGATCATGGCTGTCTCGTCCCTCACAGAGCCTTCCTTCGCTAGCAGACAAGAAGAGGTAATGCTTTTAAATTTATGTCATGGGCATGTGAAATCCTGCCCTTCCTTCCCCGACTCCCGCAGTCCCTGAGCGGCCAGAACGGCCGAGAAAACTGCGCGTGTTTTGTCGGCGTGGTACCGAACGCTGCGTCACGGTGCTGCACCAAGGCCGAGGCAGAGCAAACCCCACTCCCCAGAGCAGGGAAACCCAGATACAGGAAAATGAATCAGCTCACACAGTGTCACACACACACAAGTGTCAGAGGGAGGGGGAAATGGCAGCTTTCCCCAGTCCTTTTGCGGCGCTGTGCAGAGAACGACCACGGAGCAGTTACCCAGGTACAGCTCACGGTGACAGTGACATCCCTCTGCACACAATCACTGCTGTCCTACAGAAATATGCCATGTCCCCTTCTTAGCCTTGTTTCCTGCCAGTCCCACAGATTTACCTGCTGACAGTAACCTCAATTCCTGAGTAATGAGATTTACAGCTGAAGTTTAACATTGAAATAACTCCTCTTTTATCCGTCTCCTTTACCCTCCCTGCGTTTAGGCACAGTTAAACCATCGCTGTGGCCAAAACATGGTGGCAAAAGGAATCAAACCAAATCCATTCCTACGCTGAACACCATCAGCAGCCAGTAGCACCTCCTTGAAAGCCATGAAACAGCACCAGCTTTACAAAGTAAGGGCTTCTCCACCCCACAGCTGCGGTGGGGAAAACCGCAAAGAGTTGTCCATGCAACCAACACTCGGGAAAACAGCCTCAACCCGCCCATCATCCACACAACCCAGCATCGTGCCTTAGTCCAGCTCCTGGCCGTGCAGAACCCCTTCCAGAGCTGCCTGGGACTTATCTCATGTGTGTGTGTGTATTTATGCCTGTCTGTCTGGCTGCAGGGACCACCGTGGTGGCTGCTGTTCCTGTTGTCCCCCTGCTCTGCGGCTCTGGCGCTGCGGGAGACAAGGATGCTCCGAGGGAGCCAGCTACAGCCAGCGAAGGCAGTGAGTCAGGAGGGGTTGTGATGACTGCAGTAAGAGGCTGAAATTCCCTACGGAATCTGGCAGAAAAAGGAGGGGAAGGAGGGAAGATGGAGATGGGAAAGATGGAAAGGAAGTGGGGAGTGGCACGTACAGTCTGGTGGGTCCTTTCCTCCCTGTCCCCGTGCCGCACTGCCGTTGGAAATGGCGGCCCTGCGCAAAGGACGGAGTCGCGAAAAATCCGCAGCGCCTGCGGCCTGCGCGACCAAACCACCGAAATTCCGCTCGGGGTGCAAATCCAGCCCTTCCCTGTCTCCCTGCCTCCCAGAGCACCCTGCAGAGGCCAGGCTGCAGCCCGGGCGGTGGGGACTGTGCGGTGCCTGAGCCGGTGCTGAGCCCAGCCGTTGTTGCTAAACAACCAACCCTGACGCTGGAGATGTCAGCCAGTGAGTAACAGAGATTAAACGCTCCTGCTAGCACATCCTGAAACTTGGGTAAGCCTCAGGATGATGAAAGGCTATGGAATAATGGTCCCTGTTGTATGAGAAAGCAAAGTTACCGCTCCACTGCATAATCGGGAGACTTCCTCGGCCAGAAGGACCAAGCTCAAAGCTGGCTGTGTCCTCAGCACTTCCAGGCAGAGCTGCCATCTTCATTGCTGGTCGCTTTAAGAAGAGAGGTGAAAAAATAGTATAGTAAATGTTAAGAGGGTAAAGTGTTCTCCACTTCCTCGTCCTCTCTCTGGAGCTGCACTCTGCCCTCAGTCTCCCATTCATCCTTGACAAGTCCTTCCCAATCCTTTCGTCCTTGCTTTCTAAGGCCGTTACTCCTTTGCAAACCTTTACAGACCCATCACTGAGGGCAGTCTCCATCATCTCTGGGATGTTACCAAGCCTGTGGCAAACTCACACTTGTGCAAACAAAAGCTGAGTTTGGGCAAGAGTCGTTTTCATTTCATTAACTATTCCCACAACATAATTTCCAGGTGCAATCCCTTCTCCAAGCAGTTCAGTGCTGCCAACACTCACAAGGGAGAAGGAAGCAAAGAGAAAAGCCCTGAACCCCAGTACTTCCCTCTGCACCGTGGGCTGCAGCTCTGACACGTCATCATCGCGACTGGACGGCGAAACGAGACCTCCCGGGAGCACCCATGGGCGAAGCACCCAGCACACCGAGCAGGGACCAGCTTCTGTCCTGCCTGCTGCCCAACGGACACCTGGCATCCCGGGATCCCAGGTGGGCACTGAACGAGCGGCCGGTGGCAGGGAGTGGGCAGTGGGCAGAGAGCAGGGGTGGGAAGGGAGCAGGGGCAGGGAGCAGGGGTGGGAAGGGAGCAGGGGCAGGGAGCAGGGGTGGGAAGGGAGCAATGGGCAGAGCTGGGAGCAGGCAGGGAATGGGCAACAACTGGGCAGGAAGCAGGCAGGGAACAGCCATAGAGCAGGATGGGGAATGGGCAGGGAGAAGTTAGGGAACAGGCAGGGAGCAGGGGGAACAGACAGGGAACAGACAGCGAGCCAGCAGGGAATAGGGCAGGGGCAGCTGCTGCTACTCGAAGTGCTGGGATGAACGTTCAGGTTTGACACTTGCAGGCAGGGAATAGGGAGCAGGGAGCAGCGGGCAGAGGACAGGAGCCCGCTGCTGGCTGTGCTGCACGGACACTCCAGCTGACACGAGCAGGCAGGAGCAGGGAATAGGGAGCATGGAGCACGGGGCAGAGGGTAGCCTGGCACTTCCACGGCCGCTCTGCTGATACCTGCAGACAGGGAGCAGGCAGGGAGTGGGAGGCAGGGAGCGAGCAGTGGGCAGAAGGCAGCCCTCACTCAGCACGGCCACTCTGCTGACACCCATGGGCAGGGAGCAGGCAGGGAATGGGGAATACGGAGCAGGGCAGTGGGCAGCAGGCAATGGACACTGAGCAGCGGGCAGTGGTCACTGGGCAGCGGGCAGTGGTCACTGAGCAGAGGGCAGTGGGCAGCCCCTCAGCACGGCCGCTCCACTGACACGAGCAGGGAGCAGGCAGGGAATGGGAAGCAGACACAGGGCAGTGGACACTCGGCAGCGGACAGTGGGCAGTGGGCAGTGGGCAATGGGCAGCGGCCAGCCCCTCAGCACGGCCCCTCCGCTGACACCCGTGGGGAGGGAGCAGAGAGCAGGGAACAGTGAGCAGGCAGGGAATGAATAGGAAGCAGGGAGCAGGGCAGTGGGCAGCGGGCAGTGGACACTGGGCAGTGGACACTGAGCAGCGGGCAGAGGGCAGCAGGCAGCCGCTCGGCACGGCCGCTCCGCTGACACCCGCGCACGGCCAATGGGCTCGGGCGCTCCACCTGCCATCCCCGGCGCGCCCAATGGCGGCGCGGCCCCGGCGCTGCGCCCTCCCCGGCCAATGGGAGCCGGCGCTGGCTCTCGTTAATGATGCAGCAGTCCAGGGAAGACTATCACATGTGAGCTGGCCGCCTGCCAGCATGGAGACACCGAGAGAGCAAGGTAAACAACTTTCCAACGCCAAAATGATGACATTTAATCCCTAAATGCTCGCTTCCCCGGCTCGACTCATCTTTAACCCCTTTCAGCTGGTGTGGAAGCGTCTGGAAGGCACCCGTCTACCTGTCCCCAGTGCTTTTAAAAACTGGACGACGTGCCCTGCAATGATCACTGCGTCACAGTTTGCCACTTTGCGAACTACGCAGTGACAAACCTCCGAGCTCCGAGTCGCAGGGCGCCCGTTAACCCCTGCACCAACCCCACTCCCACATGCCAGCCTCCAGGGACACGGGGGGGCCGGGGGGGAGAAAAAGCCCAGACAAACCGGGAAAACAGCAGTCTTTGCAAAGTTGTCATCTCTCCCCCACGACTACTACCTTCCTCTGCAGTACAGCAATGCCGGCAGGAGTGACATTAGTACAACCTGTGCTGTCGCTCCATTGAGAAAACAGCTCTGACGCAGAACAGAGCCACCCTACCCAGCCAAAATAATAATAAAGGCACTTTGGGATCCGAACTTAGGGACGCCGGGGGAAAGGGACGCCCTGCAAAGGATCCGAATACGTGGCTGCAGCTCCAGCCCCATCCCGATCAAAGGGTACGTACGTGAGGGAGACGAACCGGACCGAGGAGCCGTGCCCGTGCACCATCTGCGCAGTCCTCAGCCCTCCGCTCGCTCTGGAGCGCCGCAGAAGAGAAGGTTCCAGAAATTTCCTTCCCGTTAACCCTTTCGGTGTCTGCCCACTCTCCCTCCCCGTGGGATTAAGCGCGCCGGGTCTCCAGCATCGTCAATGGGCGAAGCCTCCTACGCCAGGCGAGCCCGAGTGCGAGGTGCAAATGGCAGTGGATGGTGGCAGGAGCCCAGTCCGTGGTGTTGGTTCCCACTTCTCTTCCTGGAGCCCTCTCTGCCTCTCTTGCTGCCTCTCTCCCCTCTTGCTGCAGCAGGGCTGTTGCTGGTAGACCTATCGACGGAGCTTGCTCTCTCACTCTCTCGCTGAGCTCTGTGACGCAGCTCTAAATTCTCCAGCCTGCTCCTTGTGTTATAAGAGCGGAACTGCAGCTTTCCAGGGAGCCCGTGCCAGCGGTGCCAGGGCCAGGCAGACCGGAGGGAACGTCGCTCTTGGACTCTGCACCTTTTTTTGGCAATTATTCTGTTCCTCACCTCTTGTTTCTGCGCTTCCTCCCCAGCTCTCAGCCTCGCATCTCCTTCTCTGCTTCTGAGTCATACTTACCAGGTTAACTCTTTTAGGATTGGTAGTCAGCAGTACAAATCTCGAGCGATAGCAGCTGAAACCACAGCCAACTTTTTTGGTGTTTTCTGCTTTAAAAAAACCAAAGCAAATCTTGCTGGCTCTAAAAAACAAAAACATGTGCACGCACACACACGTTGCAGTGGAGAGTTGGTGCTTTCTGATTAACTGTTTCGGTGACAGGAACCACTGCTTGACTTCCTGAAATAAAATATTTTAGGCCCACGTCCTGCAAATCCTCAGCAGGCAGATCCCCTGAAGCACAAGGCAGCTTAAGAGGAGCTGCTGCTGTGAACAAATGCAGGACTTCAGGGCATGAGGCTATTGCTGGCCCCACAAGCCCCTGCTTTGCTGGCCACAGGACACTGATCTGAGCATGGTTCAGCTGCTGGGCAGATGCATGGTGTGAGATAAGGTGCTGAAAGTGCTGGAAAGCCATGGGATCTTCTTAATCTGAGCAGTATTAATAAGTGTTATCACACACACAGATTCAAAACGCTCGGCGTAGGCAGGGGAACTAATAACTGCTCTCCTGGAGTCACCAGAATCCAATAATCCCCGACAAAGACAGTCCACAGGCAGCTCTGCATTTCAGCACAGCAGGCATCATCCCCAGGCAAGGAGCCTTTTGCAGCTGCACTCTATCTCCTCTCCTCTGCCCCCCAAATCCCTTGGATAACGCTGGTGCCTCTGGCCAGCCCCGGCACCCGTCAGGGGAAGCAGGGCTCTGCCAGCACCGGGAAGTGTGGAGGAGGAGGATCCGTGGTAGGTGCAGCTCCTGGGAATCAGGGAAGCTGATGGAGAGGCAGCACTGTGAGGGAGTTGATGTGCACACACACAGAGCAGCGAGGAGCAGTCCGTCAGGAAACAGGGAATGCAGAGAGAGATCCCTGCTCCGCTCCTCCGTCTGCCATTTTAATTCCGACTTCAGAGCCGGCTGCGAGCGTTTGGGTTTTTCACTACAACCAGAGCTGAAGTAACCACGATTTTTTTTTTTCTCCTCGCAGCGTCTGAAGAGCCTGAGCTATTTTGGGATTTGTCTGTACTACACTGAAAATGACACCTGTTACGCACAGGCACAAATGAGAAAATTTACAAGCGCCCGGTTCCTCCGATAGGATCCTACAAAAAATGGGGTGAGATCCGTGGGTCAGGGCTGGGTGAGCAGCACAGGCTGTGCTGTGGGGTGAAGGGGATGACCCCGGTGAACTGACCAGACACCAGTACGAGGAATGGAAAAAGTCTGTAGTAGCTGATGCAAGGGGAAATCAAGCCTCCATGTGACCAGAAGAAGTAGTGCATGATCAACTAAATGCTACGATACATGGTTTCTTATGCAATCCAGCCCATGGGACGCCAGGCCTTACACATCCACTTTGTGGCCAAAGCTGCAGGGATTAACTCCTTCCTTAATGACTGGGAGCGAGCTCAGGCTCCTGAAATGAGTCACCCCCTGAGGCAGGCTGGGGTTTGCTGAGGTTTTCAGTCACCCCCATTCTCTTCTCAGCAGCCCCAAGATGCGGGGCCGGGGCGGATTTTCCGCGCTCCCACTTTTCCCCGGAGGTTTGCACCACGCCGTGCAGGCAGGCAGAGGCCACCTGGAGAGATGCACGGAGCTCCAGACGTGACAGAGCGAGGTGAAGCACCAGGGAGAGATGAAAAACGCTGGCAAGACTCAGAAATGGGGCAGTTCACTGATGCTTTCAGCTCACACCGCTTTTGTCAGGCCTGTGGCGCGTTAAGGAGGTGAAGCCAACTCTGATTTATTTCAAATGACTCTTTCTGGTTGCTTTCAGGGGAAATGCGTTTATTTTATGGTGTGCTTTCCTTTGAAAATCACCAGGCCTGGAATGTTTCTATCTTTACCTGGCTCTAAGTACTTACTGGTGGCACTCAGGCTCCCAAGGAGAACTCAGAGCTGTGCTGCACTTGGGGAACAATCAGCTGTGTAAGAAATCTTGGGGCAATGGGAAACTTCAGCCCTCAGAACTGACTGATGAGGTCTAAAAAATCAAGCCATTTTCTGACGCTCTTGGGCAGGATTTGGTATTTTTTGGTTTGAACATCTTTGACCTTGCACTGTAAAAATCTAGGCTGCTTTTCTGGTTTAACTGGAGCCCATATCCATGTATTGCTACTGCTTTGGGGTTTTTTTTTTTGTTTGTTTGGGTTTTTTTTAGCTTTTTTTCTTTTCCTTCCAGACTTTAAAAGGCAGAGCTTTGGTTTTGTAAGAACTGCCTATGAGAGTGCAAAAACCCTGGGCTAGAAAGCAGGCTTGGAAAATGGGAATAATGGGGATAATCCAGGGCTGTGGTCTGGGACAGGAGAGATCAGTGTCACTGTTGGAATGGCAAGGTAAGAATCTCTTCTGAAAGTGGCAGTGACCCCATGGCTGATCACAGCTGGGCCCTGAGTGCTTACAATGCTGATTAATAAAATAAAGAGTTTTTATAGTGTTGAACAAGATTTCAGGACTTGCAACTGGGATGGTTCAGGCTGGGTGTTTGGGGAAAATACCATTTTTTGAGGAGCGAGGGTGGGGGTTGACCCTCCAGTCTGTCACTGACAGTTCCCTCAGCACCACTGAAGGATCAGGGGGTGATTCCTCAGCTTCCAGAGGAAGTTTGGGCTTGCACTGCTGCTGTGCCAGGCTGTACCTAAAGGTTCATCCTCAGTTCTCCAGCGTCTCCCGTGCCATTTTCTGCTGTCACGCTGTGATGACCTTAACAGCAGCAACATATGGAGCCTGGCACTCCCCAAATCTCACCCTCGTGCACATCATCATAACGATACCTCATCATTATTGCTGCCGGGGGTGATAAAATAACCTCAGGGAGGCCCTCGGTGTTTGGAGTGCTGAAGGAAACCCTCGTGGTCCTCCTGCCCGCACTTCCAGCTTCCTGCCGGGGAAGCCTTGGCTCGGGTTTCGGTTTAAATGCCATCGGCCACACCTTCCCCCAGCGCAGGAAGCACGATTGTTAAAATCAGGGCATGTTCCTGTTTAACTGAAAGGCTGAGATAAATAATCCAAAGGCCTCGTTTATGCCAAGCGAATTCCTGCCCAGGCCGGAGCAAGTCTGGGCAGCTGTAAATCTGTAACCCCTCGACCTCGGCAGCCACGCAAGGGGAGCCTTGGCACATCCCCTCGGGAGTGGCCGGGCACAAAGGGAAGGAGCAAAGAATCGGGCAAAGGTGGACGGGGCAATGGAAAAGTTTCTTCGCTTTACCAACCCAGAGGCTTAAAAGCTCCTTTGAAATGCGGAATAGTCGGTTTTTCAAGTGCTGATGTGGGGGAGCTCTTGTTGGATTTGTCAGTGGTACCTCCTCCTTACCAAACGCAGCCTCAGTGAGGGACAGAGCCACAACAAACGTTCAGGTTTCGGGTTTTTGGGTGTTTTTTTTGTTGGTTTTTTTTTGTTTGTTTGTTTTGTTTTGTTTTGTTTTGTTTTGTTTTGTTTTGTTTTGTTTTGTTTTGTTTTGTTTTTTTCAAAAGGTTTATTGTTTTCCAGACAAGCTTCTTTAGTGAATTCCAGAGAAATGGCCAGTGACTCCTTTCTTTACCAGCCCAGCAGAATTACAGAATGGTTTGGGGTGAAGGGACCTTAAAACTCATCCAGTGCCACCCCTTGCCATGGGCAGGGACACCTTCCACTGTCCCCGGCTGCTCCCAGCCCTGTCCAGCCTGGCCTGGGACACTGCCAGGGATCCAGGGCCAGCCACAGCTTCTCTGGGCACCCTGTTCCATTTGGAACACTCTGCTGCTCTCCCTGGGATCCCAAGCAGCAGGAAGAAGAGCAGCAGGCAGATAAAAGAGCAATAAACCCCTTCCCAAAGAGTTTTAAAGCCGATTCTGTGCGTCTGTTTGGGTGTGCACAGCTGACAGTCGCACAAAGAGCGGGGTGGGGGGTTCGCAGCCCCCCTCGGGGGGTGGTTCGAGGGAATTGTGTGGAACAGCTGGTGCCGAGATCAAAAGCCGGCGCTGCCAGAGGTGTGGGATCGTTCCCGGGCGCTGTCGGGGATGTGTTGGCACGGCTGCGCTGGCACTGGGGACTCACATTTGCATGGAGCGTTTGCATTCTCGGTGCGAACCCAGCCCACGGCACAGAGCAGGCACTGGAACGGGAGCCCGCAGGTGAAAACCCGGCCCTCCCTCTGAAAAGCTGGAATTTTTCCGGTGAAGTCTAAGAAACCCAGCCGGAAGAGCCAGAATCCTTTTCTAAGAGGTGGCATGAACGTCCCAGCTGCTTCAAGGCACCTGTGCTGGAGTCGGGATCAGGGTGTTTGGGATGTTGAGCCCACACCAGAATTCCCGGCTGGCACAGGGACCCTGCCCTCACCCTCGGGACCCCCGGCCGCCCTCCCAGCGCTGCCAGCGGCTGCGGGGGCGATCCGAGGAGCCGAGAGCGCGGGAGACAAAAGGAATTATTTCAGCTATTAGCTGCTAAGAATAGAGGCGGCGGGGGTGCTGAGGTGCCTGACAGCGCAGCCGGAGGAGCGGGGATTGCAGGGGGAGCACGGAAATAGCCGCGCTCCAGCTCCGCACCCGCAGCTCCGTGAGTCAGCCCGGCCCGGGGCGGGGGCACGGCTGGGGTGGGCAGGATCCAAAAACTCTGCAAACCTGCCCTGCAAACCCGCCCTGCCCGTGCCCCCGAGCACAACCGGCCCCGGGCTGCCTTTGCAGGGCACCGGAGCCGGGTTTTCCCTGCGGAGCATCTTCCCAGTCCTGAGACCGTGGGGAGAAAACCCCGACCGGCCGCACTCGCTGCCCCGCGCTCTGCTAAAGGTGCCGCTCCCCTGGGCAGCGGGTGCCGCCCTGGCACGGGGCAGGAGGATTTGGGAAAGGCAAAAACATTCCCCGGCCGGGCAGCGGGGCCGCGGGAGGCTCTTGATGTCGGTCCAACTGTGTTCCGGGGTGTTTTCCCAAGTGCTAATCTCGAAGTTCCCTTTGCAAATAGCTCATAAAAGGTTCAAGATACGCGCCGCAGGTGTTTGAGCGCGGGGTCAGTAAATGGTGAGGCGCCGCGAGATGGTTTTAACGTCTTGTCCTGCTGCTGTTTAACTAAAAAATCCTTTTGCTATCGCTGCGTGTTTTTATCCAATATAGCCTGGAAGAGGCAATTTTCCTTCTGTGCTGTTTGTGCAGCGCAGGGTACAACACATTCCTGATCTATGACGAGGTTTCCAAACTCCATAGTAAAATGAATAATAATGATAGTAAACGTTGTATAACTTTTTTTTTTTAATCCAGAAACCTTTGTATTACTTTAGTTCTGGATTTTCCAGTTATTGTACGTGGGGGGGAAAAAAAAAGGTGATTTTTTTTAAACAAAGCAAAGAATAACAGTGAAATTTA
>VXBB01004030.1:38367-49420 GCA_013399915.1 Illadopsis cleaveri
AGGAGGCGGCGGAGCCCCCCCAGCCCCTCGGGATCCCTCGCAGAGGCGGCGGCCGCGGGGCCAAGGTCACCCCGCAGCGACTACAATTCCCAGGAGGCAGCGAGATCCCGAGAAAAGGCCCGGGGGGAGCGGAGGAGGAGTGAGGGGTCCGCTCCAGACCCCTCCGAGCTGCCTTCCCCCCCGCATCTTCCTCTTCCTCGCCATCGCAGCTGGGATGTCCCATCCCAGGGGATGACAGCGCAGCCTTTGAGAATCCGGCACAAACAGACGCCAATCTATTTCGGGATTTTCCTCAGCTATTAAAAAAAAAAAAAACAAACAAAAAACCCAACCAAAAACGCAGCATGAGGAGAAATAAATGTCTGCCGGTCGGGTTTAAAGTGCTGCGTGTTCCTTGCAGGGCTGCAGCCCCTGCGTGTGCCACTGCACATCCCCGGGACCACCTTCCAGGACCTCCACAGTCATTAGTGGGTATTATCCTCACTCCCTCTCAGGAAGTGGTGGGATAATCATTCCCCATTTAACGGCTGGGAAACTTGGCACAGCGCGCATTAAGTGATTTGCTGACAGGCACACAAGAAAATTGCGCTAGTCAAGCGTTCTCCCAATTATGCCATCCTTGGAACTGCATAATCTCCCTGCGTGATTCCAAACACGGCTCGGGCTCCCTGGCCTGGGCTTCATCTCTGCGGAGCGTGCGGCACAAATCAGCCGGCAGGACCCGCCTGTGTCCCCTCCGCGGGGCTCCTCGGGGCACGAACCCACAGCTCCCACCCACCGCAAAGGTGGGCAGGACGTGCAGGTATAACCCGGGGGGCACACCAGAGCTCTGGGGAGGCGGGGGGACTCTCAGCTGCTCGGGGGTGCTGCACAAACCCTCGTTCCAACCTGCCCCAAACGCCGCCTCACCCCCGCGCCCTGCGCAGCGCCGGCAGAATTCCGCAGCCCAGTGGAAATTCCCCAGCGGTGCCAGCGCTGGGGCCTCCAGGGACCTCCCTGGAACCACCCAGGAGCTGGGGCGATGCCATCCAGAGCAGCATTTTGGCTGCCGGGAGGGATTCCGTGGGAATCGCGGGGGCTCTGGGGGCGGCGGGGAGTTTTTGGGGGGAGCGGGGATGGGGCCGCGCCCGTCCCCGCCGCTCCCCGCGCTCTTCTCCGCGCTCCCCTGCCCTGGTTGCGATGGGCCCTGCCTTGCCCAGCCTCCCTAATCTGCCGATGAACGCCGCGATAAATTTAGAAAGAAATCTTTGTGTGGGTCAGAGGAAAAACACGGCGGCCCGGGGAAGCTGCGGCGGCGGCGCGCTCGGATTTTTTTTTTCCCCGGGCTCGCTCCCAGCGGGGATTTCTCGCCGCTGCGATTCTCGCCGCCGAAAACCAGAGGCGGCCGCAGGGTTTAGAGGTGGGCCACACTCCGCTGGAGTTCATCAGCCGAAGATGCCTCGGTTTAAAATAAAGATTTTCGAGTGATTTAGTGGGAAAGCAGCGGGAGGAGGCGGCGGCTGCGCTGCCCCGGCTTCGACCGCGACCTGACATTTCAGCCAGAGCCTCTTAAAGAGCAAGTTTGCCTTCGCCAGGACTTGTTTATAAGCGGGGAAAGCAGCTGCGCTTCATTCCTCTCTCGGGCTCCTGCCTGCACCGCCTGCTCCTTCCCGATCGCTTTTGTTAATCTCTTAAATTGTTTTAAAACAACAACAACAACAACAAAATAATGGCATTAGCGGTGCAAAACCCCCCGTGAAATCACCAGCCCAGCCCCATTCCCCTCTCTAAAATCCGAACGTTTCAAACTGTTTTATCATTTGTTGGTAAATTATATTGTACCAGCGCGAGGAGAGGAAAAGAAATTTCTGAATGTATTTCCTTTAATAAGCCATTAAGACCTTGTACAGCTAATTAAACTATTAATTAGACGTCTTATCATTCCTAAACACGTTAGCATGTTGCCAAAGCAGCAACAAGCCTCTGGGGCAGGCAGGAGATAAGGAAAGAAGGAAGATGCAAACATGAAGATTAAAAAAAAAAAAAAAAAAAAATTGAAGGAAAAAAAATCAAAAGGACCAGAAATAGCAAATAAATAACTAAGAGTCAGAAGGGTGATGTATTGCTTAATTTATAGGAATAAAATATAAGTAACTTGAGAACAAATTTCCTACATAGGAGCCCTTGGGACATCTATGACAAAAGGACAAACAGGGCCAGGACTCTGCAGACTTTTGCTTTTCTGCAGTCAGAACAGTGGAACAAGAAGTGGAACCCATCTCTCCCCAACACCAGAAGCTGCCATTAGAAAAGGAACAGAAAAACTATTCAGAAATGCTGGGCTTTTCCTTCTCCAGAAGAAAAACACGAAGGATTTTCAATAGGAAGATCTTTACTCTGAGGAATTTCTGCATCCCGCTCCACACCGACCCACAAAGGCTCACTCATCCTTGTCTTATTGTTAAAAAAAGAATTTTTCCGGCCTCACAGCACTTGGGATGCTGTTTGCACGCCGTGAAGGTGTTTCCTCCTGCCCCTGTGGCTCCTCCCGGGATGAGGAGGAGTTTGGGAGCTTGGGGACAGCTCTGCCACCACGTCGAGCTCCTGCTCCCCCAGCCCGGCACCGCTGGGACCTCAGGCCTGGCTCTCCCTGAGCTCTGCCCGTTCTCAGGGTTTGCAGCACATTAAAATGTTTTCAGACCCCAATTCCTCAGCGTTTGCCTTCCACAGCCGGTCTCAAGGGGTGGATAATCTCATTTATGTCTGTCGCTACAAATCAAAACAGCAGCAAATTAAATGGATCTGAAGGCCAAGATTAAAGGCTCCAAACACATGGGAAGTGCCTGTAATGCAAAGAGCTGTAAATATAATTTTTTTTTTTATTTTATTTTTTTTTTTTATGGTGGAGGGGATGAAAAAGCCCATCACAGATGCTGTTCTTTCACCTGGAAAGCAAAGGCAGAATCCTGGAAGTTTTAAAGCTGGAAAAGGCCTCTAAGATCAAGTCCAGCCACTAATCCAGCACCACCAGGTCCAACACCGTGGTTGGAAAAGGAGGAAAAAAAACCAAAATGAGCTCGATCATCGCCCTTTTGCAGCTCTGGGAAATGCCTTTGTGGCCATCTGATGGTGGCTGAGGTTCAGGCTGGCTCGAAGCTGCTGCTCAGAGGGACTGAGCCCAGGGCACTGCTGGTTCCCAGCTGGGATTGCAGGGCTGTCCTGGCCCCACTGATGCTCCTCCAGCTTCTTCTCCATCAGCCACCAAAGCCCTGCTGTGCCCTGAACTCCCTGGGTCAGACCAAAAATCCTCCGTGGCCTCGCAGGGGATGGAGCAGAGAAAATGGGAGAACTCCCTTGGGATTTGCAGGATCCA
This sequence comes from Illadopsis cleaveri, assembly GCA_013399915.1. NCBI lineage: Eukaryota > Metazoa > Chordata > Aves > Passeriformes > Timaliidae > Illadopsis > Illadopsis cleaveri. The sequence goes on from VXBB01004030.1 coordinate 41,720, forward strand.
GCGCTGAGAGAGAAACTGATGTGAAATCCACGTTAGAAATGCCATTGTGGGCGTTCCCCAATCCTGGAATACGGGCTCCAAGTCCCGCCGTTCACTTTATTCTTCCATAATTCCATGTTTTCACTCACCCCGGGCTGGACTCCAGCACCGCGGGCTCCGGGCTGGGGCAGGACCCGTTTTTTTGGGAGCAGCTTCTGCCAGGGCAGCATTCCCCGAGTTCCAGCTGCCCTCTAGAGCCCGGCTCGGAGCGCTCTGGCGGAGCGCAGCCAGCAGATAGCAGCATCGGAGTGCAAATGTGCCTCCTCCGCCTCCCTAAATCCTCCAAGGTGCGCAAATCCCGGGCTCTCACCTCTCTCCGTTCCGCAGAACGGGGAATTAATGACAGCAAAGAGAGAAAAGAGCCGCTTTTCCCCATCCCAGGACGGGCTGCGCGGCTGTGAAGGGATCGGGACGGTGCAGGGCAGGTTGTTCTCACTGCGAGGGGCGTGCTGGATTTATCGGGAAAGGATGGAACATCCAACCGAGGGACATGTTCATAAAAATGAACCAAAACTTCTTTGCTTTTATAAATTTGGCTTCAGCAATGCACAGAGTAAGGCACCTTCAACTCACAGCAGAATTTTGAGGTAGGAAGGTGTTCCTTCACTTCTGGGAAAAATCTTTGATTTCAGCTGGCAGAAGGATTGGGGGGCTGCTTGGGTGGGTGGCAGGCTGGAAATGGACACAGACACGGCATTCAGTGTTGCAGTTCTATTTCTATTTCTACTCCCATTCCCATTCCTATTTCTATTCCTATTCCTATTCCTATTCCAATTCCTATTTCTTGTATTTGTATTTAGAGCTAGCACTTCAATGTAAAGTTAGCACTTTAAATTCATAGTTATATCCCCCCCCATTCTTCCCCAGAGGATGTTTTCATGCCAGTTATTTTCCTCTCAAGGGTCCCTTTCCAAATGAGGCTCCCCAGCAGCTAAAGATTGTGCAGGAGCAGAGTGGGAGCTCCTGAACCAGGCAGGAGCACTTGCACCAACCTTGAACCACGTTTAGGGGCAATCAGGCTGCTGTTGGAAGCTGAAATGGATTCAGATCCCCCAAACTGGCCCCCCAAAAAAGCAGCTGTGAGGCTGCAGGGGATGCTGAGAGGAGGGGGCAAGGAAGGAATGCAAGGGGGCTGATAAGGAAGGAATAATAATAAAAACCTTTTCGGCCGGGCCAGAGCTGTTTACACATGGGCAAAAAAAAAAACTTCCTGAGCTGGAAGTGCAGCTTTTCCCAGCTTTTTCCAGCCTTTTCCAGCCTTTTCCAGCCTTTTCCGCTGGCTCAGCACCGGCCCCGCTCCCCATTTCCCTCAGTCTGGAGCCTTTGGAGGAACCTTTTGTTTTGCCAGAGCACTTGACTGTAACTTCATTGTCCCTGCCTGACTGCAGGACGTTCCCCTGAGCTGTGAAAAGTTCACCTGGCGTCTGATGAGATCTGCAGCTCCCGATGCAGGGCTGATGAGATAAACAAGGAGAAAAGCCGGGCCCGGCTCCCTGTCCCACCCCCCGGGCTGATCAAACCTCCGGGAGAGCTTTCCCTGGGAAAGTCATCGGGTTTTCCTGTGCCTGTTCCCCTCCCAGCCGGGCTGCCAGAGGTCAGGCTGCCCCCAAACCCGGCAAAACAGGAGCCAGTGTCCCCTGAGGAGTTCCTGGTGCCAGGGAATCAGGGATAGGAAGGGTCAGACATCCCAGAGAGGAAAGGGAATCAGGAGAGATCCCCGTTCCCAAAGTTCCTGCCTTCGGTGCAGCTCGAGCATCTCCACAAGAGCAGGCACTTGTAGCCCCGGTTCCGTGCCTAAAATGTTTTAGTTTCCTAAATTTTTTTTTCCCAAGAATTAATCTGTAAACAAAAGACACGTTTTTGTAACTGTAACTTTGTTTTCCTTCTTTTCCCTAGGACGGACTTCTTCTTGATGCCCCTCTGATCTGACCAATGGAATTAAAGGAGTTTATCTTTGTTTCACCAATGGAATTGGCCTGTGTAAAACAGTATATAAGAAAGACACATCCCAAAAATAAAAGAGTCATTTTCAGCCTCCTGAAGTCAGAGTCTGTGTTGTTGTATGTACAACAGCGTCAGGCACTGAAGGCCTTCCCTGTGTCCCCCTGCAGATTTTTGGGGCAGGGAAAGTTGCTGGTTATTGCAGAGTGAGGGAGCCCTCACAGGATCCCAGGATCTCTGAGGTTGGAAAATCCCTTTGGGATCATCGAGTCCAAACTGTGCCCAATGCCCACCCTGTGCACTCAGTGCCACCCTCAGGTGACACCTCCAGGGGTGGGCACTCCAAACCTCCCTGGGCATTTCCAAGGCCTGAGCGCCCTTTCCATGAGGAAATTCCTGCTGAAATTCCAACCTGCTCCTCCCCTGGTGCAGCTTCCCTGCTGTCAGGTCAAACCCCAGCCCTGCGCATCACTCGAGTCTCATTCCTTTTCCCAGGAACTGAACAGTCTCAAACATCAAAAAACCCAAATCAAACTAACGAGGTGTTAACATTCTGCTGCATGTCACTCATCCTGCAGACGTTTTTTGGGGGAGAAGAATGTGCTCAGAGCCAGCCAGAGCCTTTCATGGGATTTCTGCTGGGAAAAAAACCTCTCTGTGAGGCGTTGTCCTCCCATCCTGCTGGCAGCAGCCAGAGCCACACAACCTGCAGGGATAATAAACACGCTGCTCTTCTAAGGACACAACGGAGAAGCCTTTTTTTTTTTTTTTTCAGTACTTAATTATTTTTCTTTTTTTTTTTCTTTTTTTTTTTTTTTCAACTGGGATTATTTACAACGAGATCTGGGAGAAGCAATTCACACCAAAGCAAACAGCCTGGAATATTTTAATTGTGTTCCAGCCACTCTTGCACCCACAACCGACAGCCCCAGGTGGTGATGGATGCTGCTGTCGCTGCTTTGAGCACTGTACCAGAAAAAAAAAACCAAACCCTTTCCCTCAGGTGTTCAGCACTGAGAGAAGGTTGGGATGAATTCACTCGTGAGGGGGTACATCAGCTTCAAGGGCCATTTTTGGGTTTATTTTGGGTGTGGAGGTGGCTGCTGGTGCTTGTGTTGAGCCATCACCCCGCCTGGTCTGGCACCAGCAGCACGGGGCTGGCACAACCAGGGCTTTGGCTCCCTAAAAATCTGCTTGGGAGGGGGAACAAACCTGCCCTGGGTCCCTGGCTCCCACCGAGCTGCCGGGAGCTCCATGTGGAGCAGGATCAGCACAGAGAGGGCTCAGACCCGCTCCTGCTCCTGGGATTTGGCGCTTCCCAAAGTGAAAACCTGCTCTTTGTTCATGTCCCTGCTGATGGTGCAGAGGGAGGAAGGCCCATTGCAGAGCTGAGGTTTTGTCTCCCCCTCCTCCCTCTGGGGAGGTGCCCAAATTCCTGCCCCAGGTGCCAGCAGGGAGAGGGTCCCAGCCCCCCACAGAGCCCCACAGCCCTGCCCAGCGTTCCCCACCTCACTCAAGGGATAAATTGCTGGCTCTGCCCGTCATGACCTCCAGCCCCTGGCAGGACGAGGCTGGGGAAGGTTTTTTTCCTCTAAAAAAACCTTCAGGACACAGTCCTGGTAGGAGTCAGAGAGAAAGGAGTTGACATTTCAGCCTTCAATTCCACGCGGAAAGTTTTACAGAGCTTCAGCAAATTCTGCTGGAGTAGAAATAGTAGAGGGAGCCCTAAAGCACAGGAAGGGGTTAAATACCTGACGGTCTCAGAAAAGGAAGAAATCCCGCACTTAAACATAAAGATGAGATTATAAACAACTCCGTTAACCAAAAACTATCTGAAACCTGAGAGGCTTTTGTCACTGCAATCCAAATTTAACTACTTTAGTCAGCCTAACATAAAATCTGGGCTGCCTGGAGTCCAACCCTGCCTCTGCTTAAAAGCTGCTGAGGGCTAAGGGCACTTGCATCCGTCCTGATGTTCCTCTAACAACAAAAGCAGAGAACAGCTGCAGAAGATTGTCCTGTGTGGTCAGCGAGAGGAGGAGGAGGAGGAGGAGGCAGAGGAGCTGCTCTTTGGCAGCTCTGCCCCTCAAGGCGCTTTTGAAGTCCTTCACGGAGACAAACAACAACAGAGAAGGTCTGCAGCTCCCTGTCTGTGCGCAGAGATCTCCGGCCCTGCCCTGCCCCGTCCCTGCGCTGCCGCGGTGCCTCCGGGCGCCGTCACATCTCGGTGTCGGCGGGGCTGTGCTGCCGGCCCGAGTGGCCGTTCTTGGAGCCCGCCTGGCCCGTCCCGTTCTCCTGGGTGCCCCCGTTGAGGTTGGCGAGGTTGGGCTTCTCCTGCAGCTCCGCCGGCTCCTGCGAGGGCGTCATCAGCATGGTGTTCCCCTGGCTGCCGCTCTCCGTGTAATAGGGGTCTTCAGCCTGCCGGGGACACAAGGGACACAGTCAGGGCGGGGAAAAGGTGCTGGGCTGAGGGCAGGGGCTGCCCACGGTCCCCAGGCAGGACGGACAGACAGACACAGGTCAGGGCACTGCTCTCGCTGACAGCAAGGGGAGCAGAGGAACCAAGGTGGAGCAAAAAAAAAGCCGCAGTTTTTCCAGGAACTGCAGTTTTTCCTCTGGCACCTGCAAGAGAAGCTGCCAGGTTTTGTTGTTTCCTCCTAACCAGGTTCTGGAGCCCACCTCGCCTCAGGACAGAAGCTCTGCTGGCCGCTTTGGCCAAGGAGGAATCACCATGAAATGGAAATGACGGAAATTGTCTCTTTTTCTTCCCTTGCCCTCCCTTTGAAGTGCAAAGCTCGCTGCCAGGTGTGGCAGAAGGGCAGAACTTCACCTCAGCAGGTGCCTCTGGAGGATCCAGGGCCTCCCAGAGCTGCCTCCATCCCCTCACAAGAATTCCCCAGGTGTTGTGCAGCCCTGGAATTGGCAGTGGTGATCCCAAGGCGGCAATTCCCAGCTGGAATTCCCTCAGCAGCATCCAGCTCTGTCCTGGCTGGAGTTCACTCAGTCTCATTTCTGTGGGTGGGCTGGACTCACCTCACCTGGAACTGGGATTGGCACTGCCAGGGGTTTCCATGCCAACATCAGGGACATGGGGCAGTGTCCCTGCCTCTGACAGTGACATTTCCCAGCTCTGTGTTTTGGGGACATCCCTCCTGGCCGGGAAATGCCCTGCTGGCCTCCCAGGACACAGCAGTGACAGGGAAATCATGGCCTGGCCTCACTTTACACAGGGCCCACGTCCCCAAAAGTCACTGGTGGGGAGGAATCCTCAGGGTGAACCTCTCTAGAAAAGGGGAGAATGGAAATAGGAAATTTCTGCCTCTTTCTTTCTTGATATGTTTTATTACCATGGCCGGTGGGGAGAAATTGCCTTTATTACAGCACGGGTACAGACACGGGGCTCACACAAGGAATGGCAATTAAAGGGCGTCACTTTTAATGACAGACTCGTGAGGTTTCAGTGGCTCTGGAGGGGTCTTGCTGGACGAGTTCTTACTGCTGAGCAAAAATAAGTGTTAGACCTCGGGAAAGGGGCGGCGCTGCTGCAGGAGCTGATTTTGGAAGAGCAGAGAGGTTCCCCCTCAGCGCCCCTGCTCCTTGCCCTGCCCAGGCTGCCCTGGGGACACGGCCGGGGGTGAGCACAGAGCCACAGGCGGTGGGGGTGTCCCTGTCCTCCCCCCCCGGACCCCCCTGTGCTGCCGGGCTCCTCTCTACCTGCGGCTCTGCCACCTGTAAGCACTGACCAGCCTCTCCCCCGCCGGGCTCCAGCTGCGCCGCCTCATCAGGAAATATCCAGCCAGCCCCAGGAACGCCAGCAGCAGCCCAGATGTCACCAGGGCAATCAGGGTCTTCTGGGAAGAGTCCCGGGGGCTCCTCGGACTCTCCTTTTTGAGGGATTCTATGCCAAACTGGAGGGGAAAAAAAAAACCCAAAACAACAACAAACACCAAAGGGAGTTGGGAGTGGGACAAACAGGAAACGTTTGCATCTGCTGCACAGGCTTCAAACAATGCTGCTCCTCACCTTGGGAAACTGCACGTAATCAGAGCTGGGCTTTGCTGCCCCAGCTCTGGGGGCCCTCACGTCCTCACAGGCTCATTCCCAGCCTGGAGCCTCCTGTACACAGGGAATTTTGTCCTCTGGAGCACACCCCGGGGTTCAGAGCACCCAGCTGAGGTCTCTGTGAGTGCTGCAGCTCTGCCCCTGATACCCTGACACACGCGTGGGGCTCAGCCCCCCCGGGCCAATGGCAGCCTCAGGGGAAGGAGGAATTCATTGATGTCAGCCTGCTCCTTTGAAGTTGCCTTCATTTATGAATATTACAAATAGTTTTCTAAAACTACAGGTTGTCCAGGCCAAATAGTATGGATAACTATTGATTATGGGGGTTGGAAAAAATAATACAAGCCAAAATATCCTCCCTGGGACAGTAATTGACATGTATTTATCACCTTGATAAAGGTACTTTAAAATATCTTGTTAAAACAACATGAGTAATACTGAATCCTGTGGAAGACTCAGAATAAATGGCCGATCTAGGACAGTAAGAGTATTGCTTTAAAAGAATTTCTTTTCCTCTTTAGAAACTGAGCACTATAAAACGAGTGCCAATTGCATCCTGCCAGTTATTCTTGGGGTCCAACCCTTGCTGAGGCAATGCTGCAGCATCTCACAGAGCCAGTTCAAGCATTTCTGCCCCCATGGCTTGTACTGCTTCTCCTGTGCTGCATCACAGCCTCGCTGGGGCTTGGCTCCAACCACAGAATCCCAGGCTGGTTTGGGTTGGAAGAGACCTCAAAAATCACCCAGTGCCACCCCTGCCATGGCAGGGACACCTTCCACTGTCCCAGGGTGCTCCCAGCCCTGTCCAGCCTGGCCTTGGACAATGCCAGGGGTCTCTGCACTCCTCAGGCACCTCCAAACTGGAGGCAGGTTCAAGTCTCAGCATCTCCCCAGCCTCAGCTGAGCATCTACAGCTCTCACCTCTCCAGCCCCTTGGCCAGGCATTTTTTGCAGCCAGATTTGCTTAAAGGATTTACCTTTTTCCAGTGAGACTCTCGGAGGGTGTTCAGGAGTTTGTCAGGATCTGCAGGGTGGAAAACAGGAGAGGACATCACCCACATCACACACACGGGACACATCACAAACATGACACAGGTGAGGTACATCACACACTGCACACATTGCACTCAGTTCCACACACGGATCACACACTCTGCACTCAGGGCACACCGAGGAGCCTGGCTGTGCACAGAGGAGCCAAGGCTGCTCCTGGAGGCAGTTCCACCTTCCAGGGATGCAGCAGGACCCCAGAAGAAAGAGCAGAATCGATACAGGCTGCGTAGTGATGTACCAGGCCCTGAGGGCTGACCTGCAACCTCCCAGAAACGGCTTTAGAATAATTGTGAGATGGGTGATCAGGAGCGCTTTGAAAAGCAAAAGGTTTTAATCAAAGCGAAAATAACAAACNACTGATACCCTGACACACACGTGGGGCTCAGCCCCCCCGGGCCAATGGCAGCCTCAGGGGAAGGAGGAATTCATTGATGTCAGCCTGCTCCTTTGAAGTTGCCTTCATTTATGAATATTACAAATAGTTTTCTAAAACTACAGGTTGTCCAGGCCAAATAGTATGGATAACTATTGATTATGGGGGTTGGAAAAAATAATACAAGCCAAAATATCCTCCCTGGGACAGTAATTGACATGTATTTATCACCT
>VXBB01004030.1:55948-66402 GCA_013399915.1 Illadopsis cleaveri
CCCATCCATCCCAATCCATTCTATCCTGATCTATCCTGATCCACCCCATCCATCCTGATCCATTTTATCCATCCCATCCTGATCCATCCTATCCACCGTGTCCTGATCCATCCCATCCATCCCAATCCATTCTATCCTGATCTATCCTGATCCACCCCATCCATCCTGATCCATTTTATCCATCCCATCCTGATCCATCCTATCCACCGTGTCCTGATCCATCCCATCCATCCCACCCATCCCAATCCATCCTATTCTGATCCATCCCATTATCCCATCCCATCCCACCCCGCAGCTGCTCTGGGGGGGCCCTGCTGAGGGCTCAGTGCAGGTGTCTGCAGCTGGAATTCAGGTTCTGCCACAGCTTTTATTTCAGGGGGAGAAGTTCCCTCCTTCTCCAAGACAATTCATTTCCAGCTGGTTAAATCAGCGTGTTTTCCTGATATCTTTTAATAAATCAAAAGCAGGAGGCACAGAACAAGGAGCCAGAGCCAGGCTCCACGCACAACTCATGTTTTCCTGGCCACCAGCAGGAAATTTTACATCACCAGAACAATGCAGAGCCTGGGCTTGACCTCCCCCAGTGCCACAGCCACCCCAGCACCTTTGAATTCTTCCAGATGTTTGTAAAGCACCTGAGGAATTTCCAATCAAAGCCTTTTCAGCACTGAGTATTGCAATGGAGGCCTGGCTGTTGCTCAGTGTAATTTGGGGAGGAGCTGTCACTCACTTTGGATTTCTTTTTCTTGCCTCTCTTGGAGCATGTGCAGGAGCTTTGCCACAAAACATGGATGAGGGTTTTTTTAAAAAAAATCTTTGGGCTCATGAGATAAATAATGATCCAGATGTGGGCTGGATAATCCATGTGGTGCTCAGCTGAACAGGGTTATTTATTGCACCATACATTTTTAATGGCTTCATTAAACTTTGTCTATTTGTTAGGATTGAGGGTTTGGAGTTTAAGCCAAGCTATTTATTAACCTGGGAGAAATCTTCACCTGGCAATGCAAGCACATGCAAGAGCAAAACCATGCAGGGATGGGAAAGAAAATTGCACTTTCACAGCGCCCATTGTGTTCACCCACCCAGGTTTTAAAAAGTAAATTATTTTTTAAAGGTATTTTAATAATGGGGCTTAGGAAGGATCTTTGACTGAATAAAGAAAAGGCAACAATAGAAATGTTAAACTTGCTCCAAGACTCATCCCTGAGCACTGAGCCAGGGCCACAAAACAGCTCTGCAGTGGCAAAGGTTCAGGAAAGAGAAGGAAAGTTTCCATCACTGGATCCCAATCCTGCACCCACAGCAAAAAAAAAACCTGGAGGAGATGAATTCCACTGGGAATCTCCGGGCAGGACCTGCCCCTCCCGAGCTGATCCTGGCTCAGATCTCTTGGTTCACCTCTGGCAACCCTTCTGCTCAGCCTTGGGCTCCTTGGGCACCTGACACACAAACCCTGGCCCAGGGGAGTTCCTCCAGCTCTGTCTCCAGCAGAGTTTATTCCCAAGTTCCAGCAGCTCCAGGAGCTCCAGGGATGCCCTGAGCTGGCACCAGGGCACTGCTGCTCCCAGGGCTGCAGAGGAGGGTGAGGAACCAGGGGATGCAGAACAGGAGAGTACAGAAGCACGGGATGAAGGGGAGGAGGGTAAAAGGACCATGGGATGGAGGAGAGGAGTTATGGAACCATGGGATGCAGGAGAGGAGGGTACAGAACCATGGGATGCAGGAGAGGAGCCCTGGAGCTGTGGGATGCAGGAGAGGAGGGTAAAAGGACCATGGGATGTAGGGGAGGAGTTATGGAAGCACAGGATGTAGGAGAGAAGGGTACAGAACCATGGGATGTAGGAGAGGAGGGCAAAAGGACCATGGAATGTAGGAGAGGAGCCCCGGAGCTGTGGGATGCAGGAGAGGAGCCCTGGAGCTGTGGGATGCAGGACAGGAGCCCTGGAGCTCTGGGATGCAGGACAGGAGCCCCGGAGCTGTGGGATGCAGGAGAGGAGCCCTGGAGCTGTGGGATGCAGGACAGGAGCCCTGGAGCTCTGGGATGCAGGACAGGAGCCCCGGAGCTGTGGGATGCAGGAGAGGAGCCCTGGAGCTGTGGGATGCAGGACAGGAGCCCTGGAGCTCTGGGATGCAGGACAGGAGCCCCGGAGCTGTGGGATGCAGGAGAGGAGCCCTGGAGCTGTGGGATGCAGGACAGGAGCCCTGGNGGTGGGGGGCTGGGGGAGCCCCCCGAGCTGCCACACCAAAGCCCAGCTGCAGCTCCCAGGCTTTCCTTGGGATTGGGGTCTCTGGGGCAGCCCAGGAGCTCAGCACCTTCCCCGAGGTTGAGATTTCTCCTGGCTGGAGCATCAGCCTCTAAAGGATGTTAAACTCGAGCAGCTGGAAGTTTTAAAGTCTCTTTTTTTTTCCTTTCCTGATATTCAGAACTTTCACAAGTGTTGCAAAAGGAGCAGAGGAAAGGAAGAATGTGTGAAAATGGCAGGAAAAGAGATTTTTCTGAAAGCCAAGCTTGGCAGAGATGAATGAAAAAAATATATATATATAAAGAAAGATGAAAGGTTAAATAAAAGAAATAAGGAGTTTTTTATTAGGTACAAATACAATCCATGCTCCCTTTCCCATGTTCACTCAGACAGGCACAGGACAGCTCTCCATGTGCTTTATCCGTGCCCAGTTTTCCAACTCACGGCGTCCTCCCACGAGCTTGGGAGGGTCTGGGAACTGCAGCCCACTCTGCACACCAGGGCTGGCTGCAAACCTCTCCTGGAAACTCAGCAAGAAGCCCAAAGAGCCAGGAGGAGCATTCCCAGGGGATTTGCTGCCCTTGGGGTCAGGTTTCCCAGGGGATTTGCTGCTGTGGGGTTGGACCAGGCTGCTCCCGGGTCCCAGAACACAAACTCCATCCTCCCCACTCCACATCCACACACAACCTTCACAGGATTCCTGTCCCAGTGGGACACGAGGGGTTTTTTCCCTATAAAACACGTGCCTTGAGCTGAAGGTGTCCTGGGAGCAGGAGGAGCCCGGCGCTCCCACCCTCAGCAGCTCTGCCAGGAGCAACTGGAGCCCAAACCCACAGAGTTGGGATTTCCACGGGAGTTGCACAACTGGAGCCTTGGACGGGCTCTCTGGGATTCCCCGTGGAGCTGAGGAACAAGCAGAGCCGCAAGGATGAGCTGCCTGGTTTTTTTCCCAGCAGCTACACCGAGGAGAAATCAGCCTCCTCCACTTTCCAGGCAGGAATATCCTGCAGGAATGACGGCCATGGGCTGTGCAAGGACATTTTCAGCATTGAAGCTGCTGCCCAGTAGCTTTGTCCTTCCAAAATCCCAGCTTTTTATCACTTCCCCATCACTTTTGTTTTGTACAAGGAACTCAAGGTTTGGAACTCGAGGTCTGAGGCTCAAGGTTTGCCTCACACCTTTGTCTCACACCCTCCCCCGGTTCAGCCCAGCCTCACAGTCCTGAATGTCATTTCACTCAAATAAAATTGTTTTTGTTTTTTTTTTTCAATTCCTGTAAAATTAACACAGGCTGGAGGGTCAGCCAGCACCTCAGGTGAGCAATTTACCTGGGCAGCCAGGGGAACATGAAAGGAGCTCTGTGAAACAGGAGAACAAAACCCAGAGAATTCCTGCAATGGATCTCCTCGCTCACATTCGTGTGAGAAAGGAAAAATTACATTTGAGGAGACACCCGCAGGCTCCTGGCTCCTGTCCCAGCACACCAGGCAACACACAGAGTGCTGCTTCACTTTTTTAGTCCTTTTTTTTTTTTTAATTACCTCATGGCTGTTGGGTTTGGGACAAAAATGATAATATTTCCCTAAAACACAACCCTTTAAAAAGTTGCGCCTAGAGAAAAAAAAAAAAAAATCTCGGTGCAGTTATTCATTGCTTCATGTGATGAATATTTGAAGAGCTGCAATAGGAGATTTTAATATTTATGGAGATTCATTTGATTTTCAGCAAATGTTTAGTTCCAACCGCAAAACAAAAGCCTGGCTCATTTACACCAGGCTGAGAGACAGCCTGAACTGTGCCTGCGCTCTTTGCCTGCTGCATTCCCATCCCCTCGTGTTCTCCAGGATTTTGTGGGGACTTTAGATCCCCATTCCTGCCCTTTCCAGAGCAGCAGTGAGGTGTTTTTTCCCCCAGCACACAGGGATGCTGATGCTGCCCTGTGAAACGTCACCGCGGGGTTTTTGGGTGGGATTGAATCCCAAACTCCTGGAGAAGCATCTTCCCCCCACCCCGAGGAGCTGCCCCGGTGCCTGCTGTGACCCGGGGGGGATTTGGGGCATCGATACTCACCAGCCAGCTCCAGCAGGCAGACGGCGATGGAGAGGAGCTGCCTCCACTTCATGGCCGGGGGAGTTCCCAAAATTCGGCTTTCCCTGCTCCCGGTGCAGCGGGATCCGGCCGGGACAGCGCCGGGGCTCCTCAGCCCTGCAGCAGCTCTGAGCTCATGCGGCTTGGTTGGAGTTCAAGGCTTTGAGATCACTCACTGGTGGGGTGGGTTTCTCCTTCAGGGGTTGTGCTTGCGGTGCGGGACGGGCGAGGTGGAGTTTCTCCGCTTTGATTTCCCAGTTTTTATAGAGCTCGTGGCAACCTCACTATCACTTAGGTAATTTTCTCCTCCCCGCTTTCCTGCCAGCAGCTTCAAAACAAACAAAAGATCGGCCCTTTCCCCAGCAAAGGATCCCAAAGGCTGGCCAGGATTAACTCTTTCCTGAGAGCTGCTGCTTTCCTGTCCGGGGGAAGGCAGGGACACAGCCTGAGCCAGCTGGATGCAGGGATCGCAGCCCAGCCTGCAGCTGAGCACAGCAAGCACAGCCCCGAGCCAGCAGGGATCTGGGGAGCCCCAAGTCCAGCCCAGCACCCTGGAGAACAGGGGAGTGCTGAAAACGGGCTGCAGAATCAGAAACGTTCTCAGCAAATGAAGCAAGGAACTGAAGGATGTGAAATCAGCGCTGACCTGAAGAGAAGTAACTCCTTTAGCTCCACTTTTAGGAAAAAGTTTTTCACAGAAAGAGTGGTTAAGTACTGGAATGGTCTGCCCGGGGAGGTGGTGCAGTCACCATCCCTGGATGTGTTTAAAGCAGACTGGATGTGGCACTGGATGCAATAATCTAGTTGAGGTGTTGGAGCATGGGTTGGACTCGATGATCTTGAAGGTCTCTTCCAACCTAGAAATTCTGTGATTCTGTGATTCACTGAATTGACTCCAGTCAAACAGGGAGCACGGGTGAGATGGGTTAGAGAAGGTCTGGGGCAGGGAAAAACCCACAGGCAAAAGCTTTGGCATTAAAGCTGGAGCAGGAGCAGGGTGGGAGAGCAATAACTTCCCCGAGCTCGTCAGGGATGTTTTGTGGGAGCCCTGAGAGCAGCACAGAGCTCTGGCTGCAGTTTTACCACCAGGCTGAGCCTCACCAAGGCAGAATTTTGGCTCTCTGGCTCTTCAGTGACTGCACTGCAGACACACGTGGGAGCAGCTCAGGAAGGGCAGGGTGAGGGATGCTCTGTGGGGATGTTCATCCCTAGAATGTCCCAGGCCAGGCTGGACGGGACTTGGAGCAAGCTGGGATAGTGGAAGGTGTCCCTGCCCATGGCACGGGCTGGAGTGAGAGGATACTTAATATCCCTTCCAACCCAAACCAGTCTGGGAGTCAAATTTTTGGCCTTTGGGTGTAAAAAAATTGGAGATGAACACTTGGGAAACTCAACTCCAGTTCAATATTAATTCCATTTTTTTTTAATTTTTTTTTTTTTCAGCTGGATGATGAGGTGACTAAAGGAGTCATTGGGAACAGGAAATCAAAAAATGAGGTGGACAGGAAAAAAAAAACCTGTGGAAAGAAGGACGAGGAAGCTCTTACTCAATGTATTAACTTTTTGTGGATGTTCCTGTAACACTTCTACAGTCACAGAATCACAGAAACTGCTTTGGGTTTTAAGGGACATAAAAACTCATCCCAAGCCCCTGCCCTGGGCAGGAATGGCCATCATTTGGCTCCAGCCAGAAAAGGATTAAAAAACGCACACACACAAAAAGGACAGGATGGTGTTACTTACAAAGAAATCCTCAAATAGTATTTCCACATTTATTGCAGGACAAAATTCCAGTAGCTTTTGCTCTTAGCACAGCACAGGAGTTGGATGAGATGATGTTTGAATGTCCCTTCCAGCTCAAAGCCTTCTGTGGTTCCGTGGCAGGAAAATGTTTCTTGGAAGGAAACATCTGTAGCTCAGCAAAGGCCTCCAACATCTATATAAAGATTTCTATTATGTTCAGTAATCTATTACTGACTGACAGAGACACAGCTCTATTAAAGGCCGAAATGTCCCAGTAAAATGTGGTTTAAAACCTGAGTGTGGGCACAGCCCTGCTGACTCCAACAGCTCCCGCCAAGAATTTTCCCTTTTTTCCCTTTTTTCCCCTTTTTTCCTCCCTCAAACACACACACACACACACTGGGAAGCGCCTGACTCAGTGTGTAACCAAGTTTTACATTGCATATCAGCCCAGAAAATGAATTCAGAGATGAAATGTGAAAGGCAGAGGGAGACGAGAGTCTTATTTAAATAGCAGATATGTTTTTGTCTATGAAAGCGAGGATTTGGGCTGAATAACATAACGAAAAATCAGAGCGAAAAATCCATGGAGTATTTTGGGTAGAAAAGGACATTAAAGACCATCCCATTCCACCCCTGCTGTGGACAGAACAATTTTCCACAGCTCAGGCTGCTCCTGGATGAAAGAAACCAACGGGATCATCCAGGTTTGGCTGCTGGATTCGTTTCACCTTTCAAAACCAGACCAGAAATAGAGAGCTGGACTAAAAATAGGCCGTGGCCGGGTCTGGCACGGGAAGCTCGTGGGTTTGGTTTCCAGTGGAAGCTGGTTTGGATTGGAACAACATTCCCCATGTCAGAGATGTGAGATTCCATTCCTGTTTATGCACTTCCCGTGTCAGAGCATCCCACAGAACTCCTTTTGAGCCAAGCACAGGGAAATCCAACATTTCCTCAAAGGGAGAGCCACAAACCCACAAAATGAGGGACTTATTAAGATTATTCTTTAACTGAATGCACCATCCTCAGAGGATTTCTGTGGACAGATCTAGGGATGTTTCCATCCAGCCAGCCACTCAGGTTTTTGAGCCTGGTCATTCCTGTGGCACAGGAATTGCTGTGCTGGACACACGAGAGTGGGACCCTCCTTCCCCCAAAGCTGACAAAAACCTGACCCAGCCTAACAAGGAGCAAGCCAGGCTTTGTTGTTGGATGTTTCTGTGCACACACCTCCCAGCAGATCCTACATATCCCAAACATCCAGCTGTGCCCAGGCCCTGCAGTTATTTCTGTCCTTCCCACCTTTTCTCACGGACACAACCCTCCCTTCAAACCCGTTCAAAGCCACTCCAGCGTGTTGCGAGCGAACCCCGCGGAATTATTTCTTCTCCCTCAGAGCCCCCAACACGTTTTTACAGCCAGGAACTGCAAGCCCACGACGAGGAACATGCCCTTGAATTATCTCGCAGCACTCAGCATCAGCTGCATCAGGTTAACCAACCCCAACCCAACATTTGTGGGATCGAGTGTCCGAATTTCATCCAGCACGGCGATGAAGGCTCGCTCACACGGGCTGGGATTTTGTCCAAGCATTTAAGGGTGATTTAATTTAATTGTGAATGATGCAATAGACATATGGCTGCGAAGCTATATGCCAGGAAACATGTTTTCTATAAGTGTTTTAGCAGGCAGATGGCACACAATGGTTTCGGCGCAGTCATTTCCTCACCTCTTAAAAGTTACTATTTCGGACAGATGAAATAATCCCATTCCCACCGTCCTCCCAAGGCAGCAGCTCTGCTCTCTGCTGACCCAGAGGATGTGCAGCGTTCAGGGGCTATTTCTGTGCAAAATCACATCAAATAAATCAACCTTACACCATTCACAAGTTTCAAAGCGTTTTAATAACTTTCCCACTTAAACTGGAGCGGGTAGTAACTCTCCACAGCACTTCCAGAGGCACGTGGGGGCACTTGGAGCAGGGGAAACCCCAAAAGACACGAGTTCTGCATCCCAACCCTCAGCCTGAGCAACCAGACTGCCCCAAACCCAGACAGAGCAGCTCCTCTCCTACATCCTCAGCCTCCAAAAACTGCTGATGGAGGAGGAGGAGATGTCACAGGAGGACACCCAGCTTTGGGAATGGTGAACAGCCTCAGCAGGGTATGGAGCTGCAAATAAAATGGGATTTAGTGAAGTTTTGGGTTGTTTCTGCCAGGAAAACGCTGTTGGGATCACACCTGCTTTGGGGCAGCACCAAATCCTGCCCAGGGCTGAGCAAGGGCAGCTCCTGTCCTTGCAGGAGAACACAAACTCTGCTCTGAGCAGGCAGTTCCTGAGGGATGGACTGGTGGGATCCAGTTCCTGAGGGATGGACTGGTGGGATCCAGTTCCTGAGGGATGGGCTGATGGGATCCAGTTCCTGAGGGATGGGCTGATGGGATCCAGTTCCTGAGGGATGGGCTGATGGGATTCACCCAAAAAAAAGGACAAAGAGCTGCCCTGATGGCATCATCCTTATTGTGATTTCCTTAAAAACTTGTCATCCGTTTGTTTTATCGCGCTGGGGTTTGCACGGTGGCACAATTAATGATATTGTAACCCTCGGGGCAGGAAATGCTTCCTTCAGAAACTCCTGCCAGGGCATCCTTTGTGGGAAGGCAGCTCTGGAGAGGTTTTTGCCTCAATTTCTGCACCAGAATGTCCTGAAGACCCCTGGGAGAGAAGACGCTGGGATGTGCTAAAAGGTCTCCCTGAATCCTTCTTTTTTTCTCCTCCAGGTATTCCCAGGACTTCAGTGGGAGCCATTCCCCTCAGAGCTCCAACACCACAAATCGAGGGGGTTTTTGGATGAGTTTCAGGGCTGTTGTTGGACTTTCTTGTTCCCTCTGCTGCCGCTTTTGCCGCGCCGATGGGGAGATATCATCTCCACGGACCTCCTCCTTCCCGTCTCAAATCCAGGCGGGATTCCTCTCCAGGACAACAAAGGGCTTTATTTAGCCCTGCTGCTGGGGCAGCCTCGCTGGTTTCCTGCCTGTGCTGCTCCATGTGCCACCAACTGTTTCCAGGTCACTCCAGCGGCTCCGTGCCCATCCTGTGCCAGAATTCCTTTTTTTTTTTTTTTTTCCCCATCCAAATTCCTGTTCCCGAGGCTGGGAAAAGCATCCCCTCCTCACGGGCTGCGGGGTTTGCCCCTTCTCGCCTTGTTTTTCGAGGCGATTCCTCCCGACTCGTTCCACCTCCGGTACTGCGGCAGGAGAATTTTCCTCTGGGGAAGAGTTTCATGGAAAAAAAAACAACAAAAAACNACCACCCCTGAATTTTATGATAATCCCTTGGGAAGAATAAATAAGTGAATTACCCATCTCTGCAGGGTGCAGCTGTATCCCTGTGTGCCATCAGGTGCACAAAGTGTGATTTTAGGCAGCTCCTCTCAGTGTGTTGAGGTACCAAGACACCCTCAACATCTGGTGGTTTTTTGGTTTTTTAAATTATTTTTCTGGAAATTTCCCCATTAATTTGAATGTACCAAAACGAGTTGAAAGTACCAGGACCANGCTGAAGTGCCTTTGATTTACATCGCAGCCCGCCCCTTAAAGCGGGATTAAAGGCCTGGGAATGGCCCGCAAAGCGCTGAGGGCACAGGCGGCAGTAAATGAGCAGCGCCCCGATTAGATTTGAACCAACAGTCTCGGAGTAAAAGTTTCAGGCATAAAACTCCTCAGCAAATCTCTCCAGCAGATGGTTTGCCTGACTGGAGCCGTGTGTGCACTTCAGATTTGCTTTATTATTTGAAGATATTGATTTCAGCAGAATGATCATACCGAGCAATTTGTTTTAATAGACCACTTTTATTAACAGTGCGTTAGACTTGCAGCAGCCATGCACATTTCTTTTTTTTTTTTTCTTTTTTCTCTCTTTTTTTTTTTTTCTTTTTAAGATTTCAAAGAGCTTTTTGGAATAAAATACATGACCCGAAGGGCAGAAGCCTGAGATTCTGAAGGGCTTTTTTCTGCTGTTTCTCTCAGACAAACGATTCTGCTGCGTGTAAGTGGGTGAGTAGTAGCTGTGCAAGAGGGTGATAAATAGCAGAGCACAATTAAATGCGGTTGGAAGGGTTATGAAGAGGCAAGAGTTTGCTCAAGTTAAAAAAATAGAGTATATATATATGTATATGTGTGTGTATATATATATGTGTGTATATATATATATATGAGAACCATGTATATATATGGGTTTTAATTCTAAACCCAATATTTTAATTGCTGTCCCATCCCTGGAATTGTCCAAGGCCAGGTTGGACAGGGCTTGGAGCGACCTGAGAGGATGAAAGATGTCCCTGCCCACGGCAGGAGTGGAACTGGAGGATTTTTAAGG
>VXBB01004030.1:66959-93583 GCA_013399915.1 Illadopsis cleaveri
TTAATTCCAAATAAACACTCTTTGCAGTGCTGCTCGTTCTCAATGCAGTTATGGGATGGTGAAATCGTTCAGGTTGGAAAAGAGCTTTGAGTCCCATGTTCCCCATCACAGCCAATCTCACCCATGGCCCCCCAAGTGCCACATCCACACATCTTTTAAATCCCTCCAGAGACAGGGACTCCACCCTGGGTCACCTTTTCCAATTCTCACCCAACGTTTTGATGAAAAAAAAGTCTCCTATTGGCTGCTTTTATGTGTTTAATTTATTATCTTTGCAAATATACTTCAAATACAATCACCTGATGGGTCTCCTTGTTGATCCCGAGTTTAGACTTGTCAGAAGCCTGGCTGGCTCCTGCTGAGCATCCCCTCTGCCCAAGGAATTAGGGGGGGGAAAAAAAAAATCTCATTGCCTTTGTTTCCAGGGAGAGCCCCCCCTCCAGCTGTAATTCCTACAAAGGAAGCACAGCCTTAAAAACAAACAAACAAACAGACAAACAAACAAACAAACAAACAAACAAACAAACAAAGAAACAAACAAACAAACAAATAAAAAACCAAAACAAAAACCCCAAAACAAACAAACAAAAAACCACAAAAAACAACCCAACTTCGGTGGTGTTTCTGAGAGAGAAACTGAAACCGTGATCAGGAAATGAAGGAATGGCTTTGAGTAAACAGCACTTTAGTGCCGGGTGCTCCTGGAGCATCAGAGGGGATGTGAAACCCACCAGGGGCAGCGATGAAAAGCAGCTCCAGCAGCACCGGGGGGAACTGGGCTCTTGTCTCCACCCTGGCAATTGTCGATAATAAAGTGCTGCTGTTTTTCTACCTGGGAAATGAGGTCCCAGAGGGACGAGGCTTTCCGTTTTTCAAAGGAGGATTTGTTCAAACGAAGGGCTGGGAGCGTCCTCGGTCATTACTGACTCCTGCTGCTCCTGACCCACTGCTCTGGAAACTGCCAGGGCCTGAATCCCAAACCTCCTTTTGTCTGCAGTTTGAAGTCGTGTCCTTGTTCTTAGAGGGATAAATAAATAAAAAAAAGAAATAGGAATCTAAGAGCCACTTTTCTGGTTGCCTCCTGAAGAGAAGGATGCAACAGCAAAAAACTATTTTAGCTGCAGTGCCAGCTGACCTGAAAAAATGACAGGGCTCTGCCAGCAGTGCCGAGCTCGCAGCTAAATTCAGACAGCACTTATTTATTGATGTGTTTGTACAATAGGAGTGGCTGGGAAGGCTGCAGACTCGCAGGTACCTTCTGATGGCTCGTAATAAGCGCAGACAACACAGACCGACGGTGAATAATAGAACAAAAAAGCTCCCGGGATGGCCGGGAATCAAAGCGCATATGGAAGGAGATGGGATCCAGGGAAAGCTCCTGGGAAGGGCAGCGAGGGGCAGCTGGGGCGGGGGTGGGACTCACAGGACAGTCCCGTTCAGTGGGAACATCCCACAGAATTAACATTTTAAATCAGGGCTGTTTTATCCCACCAATCACCGCCTGTCTCACACGGTGCTGCTGAGAGGGTCTGGCTGGAGGAGAAGCACCGAGGGTGGGTTTGGGTGGGATATTGGGAATAAATCCTTCCCTGTGAGGGTGGGGAGGCCCTGGCACAGGCTGCCACATCCCTGGCAGTGGCCAAGGCCAGGCTGGATGGGGTTTGGAGCAATCTGGGATCATGGAAAATATCCCTGTCCCTGGCAGGGGTGGGATGGGATGAGTTTTAACATCCCTTCCCAGCTAGGCCATTCTGCAATTCTGTGATTCCATGATTCCATGAAATCACAGGCACCATCCCAAATTTTCTTCTCAGTCCTGTGGTGAAAAAATGTATTTATGAGATAATAAAAAATGCATTAGTAGTGACCAAGGTGAAGAACTTCCTGCAGGAAATGTATGACTCTGGGTGCTCCCAGGGCAGCTGGAAGGGTTTCAGGCCCAGGAAGAACTTTCCAGGCACAGCCCCTCTGTCCCCTCCATGCTCAGGGTGGCACCTTGGTGGCCACAGCAGGGCCACGAGTGTGGCTTTGGCAGTGGGAGGGCTGAGGGAATTCACACGGGAAGTTCGGGATGAGGAATGCTCTGAACCGACTGTTTTTTCCACCTGAAAGGATTTTCCCTTCAGTCCTGTGGGACACAGCTCCCCCCAGCCCCATCTGTGATCTCAGGGAGGGACTGGTGATGGGAGGTGACGCCGCATCACTTAGAGACAGCCCTGGGGTGGCAAAGGCCACACGATCGATGTGGGCAGGCTCAGGCTCCCTCACTTACCAGGAGTGCTTCAGAGAGAGCCTTGGAAATGCAAACCCCGTGCTGGGACCTCTCCCGGCCGGTCTCAGATTAATTGTTACAGGTCTGCAGGTTTGTTTTGATGGAGGAAAGGAGGTTTGTTTGCTTTTCCTCCCCCTGGAGTTTAACCATCATCTTTTCTCATTAGGAGGGTGGCAGGAGGTCAGTGGAGGCTCCTGCCTGGCCGAGATTGCTCCGTAATTTGGAAGGGAAATTCCCAGAGCTGCAGTGCCCGGGGCAGCTCGTACAGAGTGTTTGAGAGCCAGCTCTGGGCCACACAACCCCTTCCCCTGACCAGCTCCTTCGTTAAGCACAAAAAGCTTTAAAATCACCCAGGAATGAGGGACAATTGTGGCTCTGCTGTTCTCCAGGATGGCCCTGCTGCCTCCCTCACTGCCTGTGGAATTTTATTGCCAAGCACAGGAACAAAGGACAGCAAAGCACCCCGGGCAGGGTCTGTCAGCCTGTCCTACCCAGAGCACAGGTCGAGAGCTGCCTCTCCTCCCTCTGCCTCCTCCTGCCTGCCACCCTTCTTTCTGCTTTTTTGATTCCCTTAATTATTTTGGAATCTGGAGAACAATCCTCCGTCAAATCCCTCAGAACAAATCGAACGTCAGGTTTCCAAACCCTCCCGATAAAAGCAGATGGCATCACACGCCCGTGAATCTCCTCCCAACTTCCAGAGCATCCGAAGGCTGACAGATTATCCATTAACGGCCAGATTAATCCTGAGCTGCACAAACAGCGGGAAGGAAACCACAGGCTTTTGTCTCCATAACAGGGAAAAGGAACTGGCTGGTGTGGACAACTCTCAGGAGAGGGGCAGCCCCAGCCCTGAGGAGCTCGTGGAGCAGAGCACTGGGCGAGGAGAGCAGCCAGGAGAAGAAAAATAACTTTCTGCTGGGAAAGGCAGGGCTGATTATTTCAGTTTCTGGTTATTCCTCTCCCCTTTCCAGCAGCCTCCCCGTGGATCCTCTCCCTGTTCTGTTTCCCACTGGCCATTTTGGCCAACTCTCTTTGTCCCAACAGCAGCCAGCGCTGCCTCAGCGGCCACCCCACAGCCAAGTGAAGGATTTTTGGTGTTCCATGAACAGGCAGGGCCCCCCCAGTGCAGCATCAATGCCATTCCCCTCCCCTCCCTGCCACTGATTTGCTTGGCAGGTGTGAAATATTAATTGCCTCACATGGGAGCTTGGTTCACTGTCTGTCGCGTTTGACTGAAATATCATTCTCTGCTGCAAATATAATTACTGGGGGTCTGGATTTTAAAAATAGCCTCTCGCCTGTCTGTTAATTAGGAGCCACGCTTTGCTACACAACGAGATATTTTGGTTAATTATGAAAGAGAAAAGGACAAATTTGTCACATCTTTTGTTTTTGTTCCGCCGCGTCTCCCGGTGACAGCGGAGGGGAGCCGTGATGGAACTGCTCAGCCGACAGCACCAGATGTCCCCCCCAAAAAATGGGGAGGGGGCCAGGGCTGCTGGGGTCTCACAGCTGAGGGGGTGCTGCTGCCTCCCCTCACCGCAGAGCAGTTTAAACAAAGGCAGGGAAATTCAATCAAAAGGCAGAGCTTCGCTCAAATCCTCCCCGCGATGTTCCAGGAGCCGCGTTCAAAGCTCTGATTTATTCTTGTTAAATGTTCAAAGAGCTGAGCTGAGGCAGCCAGGGCTGCAGCTCCAGCACCCGGCTGAGCTTCTCCTGCCCATCCTGGGGCTGCCAGGGGTGACACAGGTGACACAGGTCCATCCTTCCCCTATCCTGCTCAAATTAAGAAATTCCATCTTCTCCAGGCTGCCCACACCACCCTTCACACCGACCCTGGTTTCTTTCTTAAAAAGACAGGGGAAAAAAAATAAATCCCTTTCCAGTGCAAAAGGAGGGGATGGGTTTGGAAAGGTGCTGACAAACCTCCCCTCAGCCTCGTGTGCTGATTAATAATGTGTTAATTAACCTCCAGGAGGTTAAGGATCAATAGAGGTGCTGCATTCCTGCCGGGCAGCTGCAGAGGGAGAGGGAAGGGCCAGGAGTGGCTTTGCTGGCCATGGGATCCCATGGAATCCCCAATTCTTGGCTTGGGCCAGACACAAGACGCCATTCTGGTCAGGAAAACCCATTTTAACACATTTAAGTTGTGGAAATAACCAGACCACCCCGCGATTTTAGGGATGTGCAACGCCATGAAGGCACAAGGAGGATGAGGAGGAGCCAACAAACGGTGGGAATTTATGGAAAATCACCTATTCATGGTGCCATGGATCCCCTCCCCTTTTCCCAAGTTTTAGTCCCGTGCGTGGAAAAGATCAGCAGCTCTGCTTTGCCCTCAAATGCACTGATAGGCTGTTTCCTAATTATTTATGTAATTATCCAGCATTTAGAAGAATCCCCGATAACAGCTCAAACTGATGTATTAAACAAGCAGAATAATTATTCCAACAATATTGAACGGCTCTTCTGTCAAATAATCACTTCATATAGATGAAGAAAGCGTTCAGAAATAGCGCCATAATTCATGATGCTTCCAGCCCCACATCCTGTTCCTGAAGACAGGCAGAACTTTCTGTATGGAAAATTAAATATGTATACACTGAGCATATATGAAGGTATCATACATCAAACCCACTGAGAAACAATACAAAGAGAGGGGAGGAAAAAAAGCATTTTTTAGCCTGGAATGGTTTTGCAAGGATTTCAGAGACTTCTGCAGGTATCAAAGTAATCAGGAATAGAAAATGTTGTCTGTAAAACAACAGCCTGGGGGGCAAATTTGGGGCCCAAATTTCATTCCAAGTCTTCCTTGAACCCTAGTCTTCCCTTACTAGTAGGCACTGGAAATAGTAATAGTAATAATAATAATAATAATTATTATTATTATTATAGTTCCAAAGGAGCACAGGAAAATCCCACCAAATGAACTGCAGCAAATCTGCACTTCCCTTCTCCTCCTGCTGATCCTCCAGGAGCACTGGGAAAAGCAACACAAATTTTACAGCCTTGTGATGAAGATTAAAAAATAAAGCCCAGTAAAAAAAACTGCCTGTGAATTATTGAAAGTGTAGCTCATTATAATGGGAGAAATGAACCTTTATTTTCAGTAAGTGACACAGGAGCGGAAAAATGTGGGGATAAAGATGCTCAAGCAGAACAATTATTTTTTTGTGATAGAGGAGCAGAAAGTTTATCACTTGGATTACTGCCCTGATCGGGGGGTTTGTGTGCCCAGTTCAGAGATCAATAAATCAGAAGGGTTTTTGGAGCAGGAATTTCTCCCTGCTCGGAGCTGAGGTGCTGGGGCGGGTGCTGTATCCTCACCCCGAACCCCTGAATTTCTCACGGCCCCAGCTCCTCATTTCACAACAATCTGACACAAACACTGAGCTTGGACAAAAGCTCGGGATTTACAGGTCCCACCCTTGGCCGTGTCCAGGCTCAGGGTGTGATGCTCTTGGTAATGATCAAAACCAGCTGCTGCAGCAGAGAGGGGGATTTGGGGGTTCTTCCTGGTGGGAAAAAGGACCCCAAAAACCTGCTCAGGCTCAGTCTGAGTGGCTGGAGCTGTGCTGAGCACACCTTTCAGGGGATCCTTCCCCAGGAGCAGAGGGAGCTGTGGCACCCTCTGTTTTCCCTGGCACTCCTCTCCTCTGGCTTTGTTTTGGTGACACTTCCCCCATAACCCCTGTCAGCACCAGAGTGACGTGACAGAGCTTTCATCAAGGGGAAATTTAAGGCTTAAGTGCTTTTAAAATGCTGGCATCAGTCACCAGGCTGTGCTCTCTCTCCCTCTCTGAATATTACACCCATTATATGCAATTCTTTCTCCTCTTGGAGAAATATTAGCATGTACTTTTCTCCTTGTCAGTCATTTCCTTTGACCTTTGCATCATCAGCCACCTTCAAGAGGGTCGCATTTATTCTGTCTGTGCCTTCCTGAGCCTCTGTGAAGGAGCCAGGTGGGAGCAGGATCCTTCTGCTTTAACCAGGAATCCTCCCTCCAGGGAATTCGAGGAGTTTCAGGCTCCAGAGGGAGGCTCCCATCGCTCACCTGAGAGGAGCACACCCGGAGCAGCCCATGGAGCGGCTAAACCGCATTTTATCCCATTTATTTCACGGGTTTCTTCCTGCCACAGCAGCAGCTGGTCCTTGCAGGGTCGTGGCTGTGCTCTGGGGGGCTCCCATCCCATCTGGAGCGGGGTCACACCTCCAAAATTCAGCCCCTGCTGGCCCTTGCAGGGTCATGGCTCTGTTCCCAAGCTCTGAGGGGCTCCCATCCCATCTGGAGCGGGGTCACACCTCCAAAATTCAGCCCCTGCTGGCCCTTGCAGGGTCATGGCTCTGTTCCCAAGCTCTGAGGGGCTCCCATCCCATCTGGAGCGGGGTCACAGCTCCAAAATTCATCCCTTGCGGGCCCTCACAGCCCAGCTCTGCACTGCAGAGCATCAGGGCAACTCAAAGAGCTGATCCACAGCTGCCAAAGCATTTTGGGGTGAGAACCATCCCACCGAGTTCATAAGGTCTCACTTAATTTTACCTTTCTCTTCCAAACAAGGCAAAACCCTTAAAACTCAGAAAAATACAGAGCCTCGTCCCAGCCCCAGGGTGACATTCTGAGGATGAGCTTTCAGATTTTAAAGCCACTCCATTTACAATCCCCTGCATCTACACATCGAGCAGGATTTTTTCTTTTTCTCTTTTTCTTTTTCTTTTTCTTTTTCTTTTTCTTTTTCTTTTTCTTTTTCTTTTTCTCTTTCTCTTTTTCTCTTTTTTCTTTTTTTCTTTTTGTTTTGTTTATCATTTGCTCTGCTACAAACGAGGATCTGAGCTGCCAGCTGGGCTGGGAGGACCGGACATCACAGATCGTTATTCCAACCTCCTCATCCTCGAGTTCATCACCGGCATCTCCCGGGCTGGAGACACAGGGCTGACATCAGTGTCTGTGTGCCCGGGCTCGGGAGCACATTCGNCTCACACCCCTCACATCCCTCGCATCCCTCACATCCCTGGCAGCTCCTCCTGGCACCGGCCATGGTGGGGGGCACGGACCGGGCATCGCCCCGGGGGCACGGAGCTGTGCCCTGGGCACCCGGCACCGGCACAGAGAGAGCTCCGCTGTCACCAACCGCCCGCAGAAACCACCCCTGTAATTAACAGCGCGCGNGACAGGGCTGACATCAGTGTCTGCGTGCCCGGGCTCAGGAGCACATTCGGGGCAGAAAAAGGGAAAAGTTGGGCCAAAAAATACCAGAAAGTGCTGTAATAACGCAAACTGATATAAACCTGAAATAAATCCGGCGTCGGTCCCCACCCAGTGCAAATCCCTGTGATCCCTCCCAAGCCTGGCCAGCGCTTTTCTCCTGCCCACAGCTCTCTCCTTTCTCCAGCTCGGGGAGTCCACGGGAGCTGCTCCGGGAGCTCATCCAGGGAAAAACAAAACCCTGGGAAGCCAGCAGATGGCAGCCGGAGCGGAGGGCCCCCTCCCTGCTCCCCACATCCCGAGGGGCTGCTGCTGATGGAATCCCTGCCCTGTTTGCCGTGGGGATGTGCGGGCTCGGAAGAGCTCCCCAAACCCTCGTAATTAACCCTTTGCAGGCCGGTGCTCCCCAGAAATCCCCGCCCTTCCCTCCCTGCGAGGCGGCGGCCGGAGCCGTTTGTTCCGATGAAGCTCCTTTGTGTGCTGCTCCCGCAGCTTCTGGGGCCGTGTTTTGTGGCAACAGATGCTGGGGGAGAGGAGTTGCAGTCCGGGAGCTCTGGTCCTGCTCATTAAACCCCCTTGAGCGGCCACTCGCACCCCAAAGCTGCTGCTTAATGAGCCTCGCGCGGCAGCGAGCAGCAATTAATCCTCAACGCCTCGGCCCGGCCTTGACAAACGCAAAGCCAGCGAGTCAAAGAGAAAATCAGGGAAGAGCAAACCCTTCTGAAATGCTGCTCCACAGGGCAGCCACAACAATCCCGGGCTGTGCCATGGGGTGGAGTGTGTGTTATCCCTGTATCCCACAGCCCATCCCCTGTCCCAGCAGGTTTCAGAGGGTTTATCCCTGAAACACACGGCCAGGAGGAGCTGGAAAGCCCTGGAGGAGCTGGAAAGGCCTCCCGTGTGGAAACCTGGGCAAATGTGCTCAGGAGCTCAGAGCTCAGAGCAGCTGCGATCTGCCAAAGCAAGCGGAAAATCGAAGAGATTGTTTTACAAACACGCACAGGGCACACGGGGCTGGGCACACGCCTGGGCAGGGCCGGCCCCGGCCCCCAGGGCCCCCTCCAGTCCTGGCAGCGTTTGCCTGTGCGGGAAGGAGAGGATTTGCAGTGCCTCGGCTCTCAAATCCCCTCTGCCAAAGGCCGCTTTCATCCCCGGAGCAATGAAAGGCAATTGAGGGGGACGTGAGCTGAGCTTTGAGCTGCGGGGGAGGTCACGAAGCACTTGAAAGTCTCCTTCCCTTCTAGGTCAGCGCTTTGCAGACAGGTCAGGGATCCACCCGCACGTTTAACCCCTTTTTGAAGTGAGAACCCCTCGTTTCCAGGGCTCAGCAGAGGAGGGAAAGCTCGGTGCACTTCAGAGCATAGCAGGAGCCCCACACCTGCGGTTTGCAGTGGATTTTTCTGCTCAAGACTCATCCTGCACCTGAACCGAGCTCACTGAAGGTGCCACAGCTGCACGGGGGTGACCGTGGCAGTGTGACCATGGTCAGGATCCCTGCTGGAGGGCAGCAGCTTCAAAGCTGAGGTGGTGACAGGCACACACCTGGGAGCAGGGCAGGGTGCAGGTGGGGCTGGCAGCTGGCAGACACTCCCAGAGGTGCTCCAGGGATCTTCTGGCATTCTTCACCCGCCAGGCCTGAATGTATTTCCCGCTGTGGGTTACAAGAATTCATTCTTACACTCTAATTTAATGAGGTGTCTTAAATGTGGATTTAATCACGGCATTAAGGTAACGGTCACTGCGTTCAAACTGCGGAGTGCAAACATCTTTCCTGAGCAGACAGCTCTGCTGCATCCTTATTAATCCAAAAATCATCTCCATATTAATCACTCCGCAGATTATTACTCTCCCCATATCCATTACCAAGCTGCTAATCCTCAGGCTCGTGCACTGGGGGCATTGGCTCCCCACCAGCAGCTCCCCCGTGGATGGAGGGAGGGATGGAATTCTCCCCTCTCCGGTGGAGGGAGGGAATTCTGCCTCTTTTCAGACCTTGGGAGTTCCCCGCAGAGCTCCCCACTGCCCATCTCCCCGTCAAAAGGCAGCCAATTCATTAGTGTGAGCGTGTAAATGAGGTGTTTGTTTGAGACCTGCAATTAGCACAGCGCTGGGACCACTGCGGAGGTTTCCTGCTGTCCTCACCCTGCCAAGACACACCGAGCTCCAGCAGCTCCTGCTCCCAGGGGAAAACGGGGAATTACAGCATTTCCAGAGGGTGACTGGCCTTCTAGAAACACAGATCTCTTTTATTCACCTGCAGCAGGTGAGGTGAATCCCATCCTTTGGAAACCTCTGGCCAGGGCCGGCATTTTGCTGCCAGCTGTGCAGCCATCCTCGCTCCCAATCCTTCTGGAAACATCCAGCCATCCTCCTGCTCCTACCTGTGCAGGCAAACAGGCCAGGCCACGCACACGGCAATCCTTTCAGTTCCCTCCCAGGGTGGATTGGAGCATTTCTGGTCCTTGATCTGTTCGTTTGGTGCGTTTGTTCCGTGTCACTTGCCTTGAGCCACGTCCCTCCCAGGAAGGGAGGCTGGCACCTGACCCGGCCTTGTCAAAGGCTAAAATGCGATTTGAGCACGTATAAAATATGCATGAGGTCCGTGACCCGGGCTATAAACCCCTGTACAGCCCGAGGCCATGCCTTTGTGGGGAGCTCAGAGACAGCGCAGGTTCCCGCTGCAAAAATCAAACGAACCTCAAAAGAATCCTGAAAAACGCGTGCAGCAGCGCCTCCCCCCCTGAGATCATCCCCACGCTTCCCTTTGTGAAGGCTGAACGAGGCAAAAAAAAGAGGAACTTTTAAGCATTCCCATCTTCTCCTCAAAGCTCAGCCTAATTGAGTGCGAACAAAAGAGAGAACGCTTTCTCCTCTGCAGGCAGGCGGCGGCTGGAGCGGAATGACAATTCCAGCCGTGTGACACAGCCAGGCAACCCCGGCAGCTCTGCCACCCACCAGCATCTCACACCAGGGCTCTGTGTGTCCAGAGCCAGCTCTGGCAGCTCTGCCCATGTGCTGGTGGCCCCTGGACAACCACTGTCACCCAAACACGAGGGATCTGTGTGTCCAGAGCCAGCTCTGACAGCCCTGGCCATGTCCTGGTGGCCCCTGGACAATCACTGTCACCTCAGCATGAGATGTCTGTGTGTCCAGAGGCAGCTCCAGCAGCCCTGCCCAGCACCCCAGGGACCCCCGACCATCTCCCACCCCTTTAACATGAGGTGTGTCCAGCCCTGCACCCAGCAGGATGAAGGAATGGATTCATCCCTGGTGTTCCTGCAGTGCTGAGGCTCTCAAAATGGGATTAAATCTCCCAACACCCTGGCACAGGGTGCCCAGAGCAGCTGTGGCTGCCCCTGGATCCCTGGCAGTGTCCCAGGCCAGGGTGGACGGGGTTTGGAGCACCCTGGGACAGTGGAAGGTGTCCCTGCCATGGCAGGGGGGCACTGGATGACTTTGAAGTTCATTTCCAAGCCAGCTCATTCTCTGCCATTATTCCTGGTGCTCAGCCCACAGACAAGCCCATTCCCAGGGGCAATAAAGGCGAGCAGGCATCATAAAACTCCAGCAATCAAACGTGAAAAGAACAGCCCAATTCATTAATAGCCAGACAAGCTGATAGAGACATTCTTAATTATCAAATATTACCACGGAGTTCATTTTTACCTGAGTTGTTTAAGCCTGACCATGCTCCTTCCCTTTTCCTACACATGTTGGCCCGGGGCAGCATTGAACATTTGTAATTAAATTCTTTCACTGGAGTTAATTATCAAGTGACAATAAAGCCTGAGTGTTTCCCATTTTCCTAAGGATTACTTCGGAGCAAAAACAACCCCTTTGTTTTGGCATCAATATTTGTAATTTTAAGTTTAACATGAACCTCGGGGTGTAGTCTTGATCCAAATAGATACAGACGTGTTCATGTTGGATTATGCTGTACATCCACTCTATATTGTGTTTTTATACTTTCACATTATTTTATATCCACTTGCCTGCACAGACCTGTCAATACACTGGAGCACAGACACGATTTCTCTTCGGGATGATCTCTAAATTAATTAACGAGTTTTCATCACGTTGATGCCAGACTGGGACAACATCAATATTTTGCAGGTTCCAGCTTGACCTGGCACCTGAGGTAATGTGTTTTATGGTTTATTATTATTACCTTTAAATTTTAATTAAATTATAGTTTTTATAGCCCCAGCAGGGGAGGGGTCCCAAATGTCCCCTGGAAAGGGTCTGAAGTTGAGAGGAGGAGATTTAATGTGGATTTTAGTGATCTGCTCCATTTTAAGCAGTGAAGTGCCCAATAACACGGAATTAAATTTCCATTACAAATGAGTTGGCCACTTAAATAATAACCAGACCCTGCATAAATAAAAAGCAGGAGATTTTTGTGGCCATTATTGCCAGTCTGAGATCACTGTCTGATTCCATACAATTCCACGTCACCCTCCAGCTAAGCACTCGCAGAAGGGAAAAGAGGCTGAAATTTAAACAGATCAAAATTAATGCCACGACTGTATTTGATAATTGGAAGTGTCACCTCCATTAGCTCGCCCTGATAACCAGGCTGGAAAAGCCAGCACCAGGACGTCCAAAATCTGCTGCACAATCTGCAGAGTGACAGTGATTAACCAACAGGACCATCCCACACTGTCAGGAGGTGAAATAAAAGCTGCCCAAGGGGATGCAGGGGGTGGCAGGGACAAAGTGGGGGATTAGGGGACACTCCAGGGTTTTTTTTGCTGCTATTTTCAGTGCTGGGACTCCCAGACTTCCCGTGGAAGATCCAAACCTGCTCTTCTCCTGACTCTTTCCATGCTCTGTCCGTGGCTCTTCCCTCCTCTGCACTGGGTGTGGGGGATGACGAAGGGATCCAAGCCATCTGCATTTTATATAACCTTTATTAAGCATCACTTGACCTTGTCAGTGCCAATAAAGGCCTGTGAAGTGCACGCCAGATAAAGTGTAATTTTTAATTGAGTATCCTTATTACATCTATTAACAAGGAGCAGATGAATACAAATGACCCCACGGTCGATGCTGTCGATTCATGTCGGAATTTCTTTCTCCTTTGCTGAGCTGAAGGAGTCAATAACCTCCCAAAGGGTGCACAG
Organism: Illadopsis cleaveri; assembly: GCA_013399915.1. Lineage (NCBI taxonomy): Eukaryota > Metazoa > Chordata > Aves > Passeriformes > Timaliidae > Illadopsis > Illadopsis cleaveri. Next base: position 79,564 of record VXBB01004030.1, read on the forward strand.
GGAGTGGAGATTTTCCTGGCAGCTGCTCTCCTGCCTCCAGGGTCTGTCCTCCAGCACAGTGGCCGTGGATAAGCCAGTACAGGATCAGCATCTCTGAAGGTAAAACACAAAATCCAACCCCCCAGTCCTTAACAGGAACCCTAGTTCCTATTTAATTCTTTAAATTTAGACTTACCCAAGGCACAGGTGAAAAACAAGTCTCCTCTTTTATTCCCTAACTCACAAACCATGTGAAAACTCCTCACTCCACGTTGGGTGGTCACAGCACTGGGATGGTTCCAGGGCTTCCAGCAGCAGAGCCCATGGGATCCATCTGGGGAGGTTAAAATCTGCTGCTTTCAGGTGGGAGACAGCAGGATGCGGCCAAACTGCCCCCCCTGGGGTCCGTGTCAGGCTTTGGTCTCAGTTTGAGGGAAATAAGCTGGAATGAGCTGCCGGAGGAGCAGAGTGCTGCTCTGACATGACGGATTTGCATTCCCTCCAAACAGGAGCAGCTTCCCATCTCCCCACTAGCCCCGCACTAAAATCAGGGGATTCAGAGTCAAATGTCCATAAAAACCACATCCTGAACTCCCTGCTGTGACCCACAGAGTGCCAGGCCTTCCCCTTCTGGCTCAGATTTATCCTTTTTAGTATCTAATTTGGAACGGGGGAAAAAAAAAAGAAACCCCCTTGAGATCCTCCAGAAAAAGCAGCGAGACCTCTTGTTCCGTATCCACATGTTTCTTCTTTAATGCTTCCTTAAGGGTCCCCATTTTTCTGTCAGTTATCATCATCCAGAGTAATTTTGGGCTGTTAGAGAAAGTTCATTGCTGTAATTGCGACCATATTGGTCATTAAAGTTGACAGACAGCTGCTGGAGAAGTCACTTGCTGATTCCTGCTACTCAGCAGATGCCTCTCAGCATTTGCTGAGATGTTGGCTTGAATTTATGAAATGGAAGCAAAAGTGTTTCACCTCAAGGACTGTGTCGATTTCCTGAGCTTTTTTTTTTTTTTTTTTTTGCACCACAACAAAGGACTGAGCATTTCAGAGAGGGGAAAACATGAAGAGCTCACCCAGGTCTTTTACTGACCAACAGGGTTTGCTGCCCCTGCTCCAGCCGGAGTGGAAATAAGTTGAATTTCATGCAGGGCCTAAGGCAGCTCCTGCCTGCAAGTGTTGGGGACCCCCATCCCAACTGCACCCCAGGTTCACCATTCAGGGGTTATTTCCTGATCTCCCATCCCTGGAATTGTCCAAGGCCAGGTTGGACAGGGCTTGGAGCAACCTGGGATAGTGGGAGGTGTCCCTGACCATGGCAGGGCATGGAATGAGATGAGCTTTAATGTCTCTTCAAACCCAAACCAGTCTGGGATTTCCACTCACCCATTTCTTGCTGCTGGGATTCAGGAAATAAATACTCCTCACACAATAAATGCCACACCGCACATACTGGAAAATAAGGAGCCACTCAGGAGGTTGTTTGGTTTTTTTTTNGGGCATGGAATGAGATGAGCTTTAATGTCTCTTCAAACCCAAACCAGTCTGGGATTTCCACTCACCCATTTCTTGCTGCTGGGATTCAGTAAATAAATATTCCTCACCCAATAAATGCACATACTGGAAAATAAGGAGCCACTCAGGAGGGTTTTGGTTTTTTTTAACCAGTAAACTTTATTTATATATAACAACAGTACAAAGTGAGTCCTTGGCTTGCAAAATAGGAGTGTTTCATATTTACAATAGGTACACAATAATATATTAGAATAATAACAAAACCCCCTTTTATTTCCTTGGAACATTTTTAAATACTTAAACTTTCTTACATTTGTTTTTTGTTCGTTTTTTTTTTTTCCACAACACTTGTAAAAACAACAAAAAAACAGACAATCATCTTAAAAAAAAATATAATACAGAACTCCAGTGTGTCAAGTATAACGGGGAGGGGAGGAGCCAGAGAACGATACGGTGGGATGGGCACAGATACAAATCAATTCCTCGTTCCTGCCAACACACAAATCCCCTAAAACTGCTGGGGGTTGGTCTGTGAGGAGAAGGGGAAGGAATCTGTTCCATGGCTGACACCTCTACATTCTGGGTTTTTTTGGGGGGACTGCAGAAGTTTTAGTACCTGTTCATTCCCTTCCCCTTTGCTGCTTCTCCTCATGACCCTCAGGGTTCCACCAACACCAAGACTCAGCGGTAAGAGAAGGATTTTTACTGCATCTTCTGGAGCCATGAAATAACGTGGCAAAACCAGCTGGTTTCCCTCCCCACACCTCCCCTTGCACCTTCCTGTGCCCAGCCCTCAGGATGGAGAAGCTGCTGCATAAACTTCCAAGCTTGCACAAAAGAGAGGTATTCAAAATCCCAAAGGAAAGGCCATACAGGAGATCTCGTGTTTGATTTGGCAGCCTCGGGAGGCCCAGAGAATTCGGGATATTTGGGGTATTGTCCGTGCAACTGGATGGGCCCTGGGGGCCCTTAGGAGTGTGTTCCTCAGCAGAAAGGTCCATTTTCTCCATTTTCTCAGGGTTGTATTCAGGAAGGAGAGGGGTGGGAAACACGGGGACATAGGGGGATCTGAAGGAACAAGCACAGAGACACTGCCATGCTCACAGCACGGCCACCACACCTCTGGGTGCCACCCCAGCACCACAGACACCCTGCAGGGACTGGGGCGGCTTTTCCAGCAGGGAGCAGGTCAGGCTCTGCCAACCCCACCCTTCCACCTCCCCATCTCTGACCCCAGCACCCAGAGAAGAGCCCTGGGGTGCAGGGCACACACCACAGAGCCCCAGTTTTCTCCCAGGAGCCAGGAAGGCAGCAGGCAGCTCCCACAGCTGGGGCTCTGGCTGCTGTTCCATGGCCTGCCCAGAACAGGAACAGGCACCTGGATCTGGGGGTTTTCAGGGTGAAGGGACTTTGCACAAAGCCTTCCAGACAGCCAAAACCAGTCCAAAGGCTCCCATCCTCCTCCCCTGCAAAACTAAACCAACCAAACTGCACTGAAATGGCACATTTGGGGTTGCTCAGCCCAGTGGATCCTCAGTGGCACCTTCACAGTGCACACGGGCATCTCTTGCTCTGCTTGTTTCCCCACCGAATGCCTCATCAATGAAACCAAACCATCCTGCCCATGCAGGTGGCCTCAGAGCTGTCCCCAGTGCTTTGCCCTCAGCCTCTGACCCTCTGGTCTCTGGTTTTGGGTCCAGGCTGGGTGTTTTCACCAAGGACAGGACTGCTCCGAGCTCTTCCTCGCACACAGCTCTGTACAATGCCACAGCTCCCTGCACTATTGCCTTGCAATTCCTGGTACAAATGTGGTTCTGGAACGGGATGGCTGCAGCTCTGTGGCATTTTAATGCATTTTGATGTCAGCTATTTACCCTCCTCGGAACATTTTTTTTCTTCTCTCCAGGGCACAGTCACACGTGAGCTCTCCCTGATGGCCCAGCTTACCCAAGTCAGTCTGTTTTAGTTTCATTTAGTTTAGGGAGCTGAGTCCCTGTGACAGGTGAGCTCTGACAGCGCAGGAAACTGGATGGAGAACAGCCAGTGACAGGAGAACGTGGCTGGGCTGCTGCCAGGGAAGGGCTGGAGGCTCTGGAGCAGCAGAGGGACCGTGCTGGGGGCTGCTCTCCCTGTGCCAACCTGGCCTTCCTCATCCCTGCTGCCTCCTGGGGACTCCTGGGAATGAGCTCGTGTTTGGAGGCTGTGCCCACTGGAGGAGGGGATGCTCTGACCCTTTTCCCACACAGACTGAAACACTAAAACCCCCACAAGGAGCTCACAGCCAGCAGCATGCAGAACGCCACCCCAGAGCCTTAAACCCTCCGGCCTTCGCCCTCCACGTGCCCACCCAACCTGTTTCCTGCACCGGGACATTTTCTGTGGAGTCCAGTGGAAGGTAGGAGGGAACACTGACACGGGGATGGGCCACCAGGATTTTAAGACAGAGTGTGGAAGGCACTGCCGTGATGAAGGTCTCTGTTGGCACCTCGTCCCCAGCGTGTCACAGCCCCGAGCCCTGCAGGGAGGCACTGCTGTCGCCACGCCCATCCTTCAGGGACAAACCTGAAATTCCACACCTGGAACGCTGCTGGGATGCAGCCAGGCCGTGGCAGCAGTTTTGTTTCTCAGCGCTGGTCCCCACGGCGGGTCCTCACTCCAGAATATCCAGGGTTTCCATGGATATCCGCGCTGGATTTCACAGGGTTTCCAGCGCTCTGGCCGTGCTGATCCCTCCTGCCTCCATTTAAATCCATCCTTTATGGCAAAGCGTGGAGCGCTCGCTGTCCCCACCCTCCGAGCTCCGGTGGCTGCAGCTCCTCAGCGGGGCCAGCCTTGCCTGCGAGCCCCACTCTCGTTTGTGGGGTTTTAATAAAGGCTTTCAAGGTGGAGAAGCGTTTGATTAGCACCTCGCTCCCCCTCGGAGTGGGTGCTTTGATAGCTCATGAGCAGAAGATTAAACGGAATTATTCAAGCGGTGACACCAGGCAGAGAGATCCCGGAAAGTGACGTCTGCCCCTTTGATGTCGGAATACCTGAAACGGAGCGGACTGGAGGCTCCAGACACCGAGCGGGAGGAAAGGGGCAATGAGAGGGACGTGGAATCGTCTCATCTAAGGCAAGTGCCCCCTCCTGACCAAACCTCGAGTCCGGTTTGCTGCGAGTGCAAAGAAAATGTCGTTTGGAGATCTGAAGCTTCCTCTTCCCCCACAGGAGGAATGGAAATGTCGGATGCAAACAGGGCAAGAGATTCCCAGCGCTCTGCCCCTGGGGGATATGTTGCTTCAATCCATATAATTGCCTGTAAAGATCCATAATTAATGTCAACCACCACGAGGAGATACTTGGCGATGTGTTTCTAGGCCACCCCTCCAGCCAGGGCTGTGTTGTTCTCTCTGCCATCCTCCTAAAGCTTTTCCAGGTGATGGGAGAGGTGTTTTTGCTGTTTCCTTTGGAATTCAGTCAGAAGCGGAGGAGCCCACTGGTTTGCAAAGTGCTCCTGTTGCTTCCCTTTTTTTCTCTCTGCTCAAATCATCCCACAGCACAGAAGATCAACTCAGTTGTCCCCTTGTCTCCTTCAATGCTCTCCCAGAGAATTCAGGGGGTGCTTGGGGACCTCCACTTCTGCTGAGAAAACACAGGGGAGTGGGGAATGACAGAACCTTGGCTTGGGGGGTGCTCCTGGCCAGAGGGGAGAGAGCAGGAGGAGGAGAGCAGGTTTCAAAGGGCTGCACAAAAGCCTCTCAAAGAGCTGCAGGGAGGAGCACCATGAGGGCTGTCGGGCAGGGACACCTTTACCAGGCCCAGGTGAGGCACAGCCAGGCCTTTGCTTTGGGCTGGACTCGTGTTTTGTGAGTCCTGCAGAGAAAACTCCCCAGAATGATATTTGGAAGTGTTTGGAAATCGTTCAGGAACTTTTTGGAGTGCTCTCTTTGGATTTCAGAGTACCATGAGAACTGGGTGAACCCGAACCAACAACCACAGCCAGAAGAGGTCTGAAAATCCCTCACCCAAGCTGTGTGAAGGATCACTGTGAACAGCAGGAACAGAACCAGCAAAAAACTGCAGGATTCCAAAGCCTGACCCTCTGCCATGTCCTGTGGTACCTGCAGCAAAGGGCAGGCCAGGCTGGGGACTGCTCCAGTGACATTCCTGATTTTAGTAGGACTTTTGCACATTGTTTGCCTTAGAAATGAGATTCACTGTGCAGGAGCAGGATCCCTGGGAAGGGAACTCTTGGATAACAGGCAGTACAGACACTGCTTTGCATTTCAGTCCCTGTTTCTGCCACTCTCCCCCTGTCTCAGCAAATCCAGTGCTCAGGCTGCTGTAAATGTCAAGAACTTATTGCACGAGGTTCATTATTATCATCATCAGTATTTTCTGCTTTTCAGAGAGACTCACGGAAGTGGATTACCAAAAGAAAGTGGACTTGGCATGGCTTTTACTGAATGGTAATTAAACCAAGTTTCCTGAGTATTTCTCTAGGTGCTTTTCCCCTCCCCTGGTGCTGGGCTGCAGGACACAGAAGGCCAGCAGCTCTCTGGGAGCCCTGCTGGGCTCCTCCAGGCAGGAATGGTGGAGGAGGGGGATGGAGATGGAAGTGGATTTTCCTTCAACACACACTGGCAGCAGACAACGGTCCCAGTCTGGTGTGGCACTGCCTGGGCAGACACCAGGAATTATTTTGCTGCCACTGCCAAGCTCCTGCAGCCAACACTTGTATTCCCATCAGGCCTCCTCTCCCTGCCCTCCCCACTGCAGCCTGCACACGTATCAATATTTACTACAGAGAGAAATATTTACAGCATTCCTTCCCCTCCTGGCACTCTACAAAGGGACACACGTAAGCTTTGGTGTTTTTGAAAGAAATAACACTCACAGACATTTGCCTGTCCCTGGCCACAAGGACGTGTGCCGTGGGGATCAGCAAGGAACTGAAGAGAACAACGAGACGCCGACACAGACACGACAGCAGAGCTGGCTGGCCCGGGGGTGCTGGTTAAGATTTGTTCTTGCCTGGAGTGGAGATTTCTCTCCCTTTCCCAGTGGAAATGCAAGTCCTGGCCCTGGGTGAGGCGGCAAACACTGGCAGAGACACCCAAAGGAGCCTGTGCCAAAGGGCTCCACACGTCCAGCTGAACAGCAACAAAAATCTGCTCTCCCAACGTCCAGGCTTTTCAAGTATTGTCACCGTAAACATCGGGGTTTGGGGGGTTTTGCTGCGAGAAATCGGAGGTGGGAGACCCCCAAAACCAACCCTGGAGGTGTCGGCCCAGCTCTGCCTTGGCTCACATGGCACCTGCAGGAACCAGCAGTGGACACTGAATGGGTCACTGCTGGATCACTGTGGCATTCCTGGACACTGCTGGACACTGCTGGACCACCACGGCCATCCTGAACACTGCAGGATCACCATGGCCATGCCAGACACTCCTAGATCACCACAGCCATGCTGGACACTGCTGGATCACTGCTGGATCACTGCTGGATCACCTTGGCCATGCTGGACACTGCTGGATCACTGGCCATGCTGGACACTGCTGGATACTGCTGGACACTGCTGGATCACTGCCAGATCACCGTGGCCATGCCAGACACTGCAGGATCACCATGGCCATACTGGACACTGCTGGACACTCCTGGATCACTATGGCCATACTGGACACTCCTGGAATGCTATGGCCATGCTGGACACTGCTGGACACTCCTGGATCACCACGGGCATACTGGACACTGCTGGACACTCCTGGATCACCACGGGCATACTGGACACTGCTGGGCACTCCTGGATCACCACGGGCATACTGGACACTGCTGGGCACTCCTGGATCACCAGCAGCCAGCGAGGTGGGATGGCGGGTGGAAAAGGGAAAAGCAATGAAATTCAGATCTTTCCTCATTTGACAGTAAATGGGATTTAAAAAAAATAGATATATTGACACTGTATAAATACATGGATGAAGCTGCATTTCAAGACAGGTTGGATGATCTGGTGGGTTTGCAATTCAGGTAAAGTTCCTTCTAGTGCCTCTAAGTTACTCAGCCACTGGACTATTTTCGGGCAAAACTGCTGTTCTGCTTGTGTGAAAAGGTGTGGTGCAAACTTGTGCTCGTGTTTGTTGTAAGAATCCAAAATGAAGACATTTGGGTTTTCCAGATGTTCCAACTGGCGTGAGAGTCCATTTGCAGAATGCCTGAGCCATGTCCTCGGAAGGCTCTTGGGGACAGGATTCAGAGCTGATCCTTCTTGCCAGGATTATCTCTATGGCCTCTGTGTTTTCTGCTCTATTGATTTTTTTTCCTTTTTCTACCCTTTCTTTTTTTTTTTTTTTAAAAAAAACCCCCTTTAAATAGAGTTTTATTTTCTAATATACATTGAACGATTTTCATGCAAAGCAGCAGTCGTGGAGACATCCAGACTTTCCAGGTTCCTTCTTTCTGTGCACGCTTCAGAAAATGATCCACCTTGCTTGGACTTTGATTGAGATGTTTCCTCCTCTTCCCTTCCTGCCCTTTCAAACCGGATCCTGTATGATTTCTGAACACAGCCGCTCCTTGGGCCAGGCTCTGCTCTCTCCAGAAGAGCCTTGGGGGGTGTGTCCAGTGCCTTCCTTGCTTGTTCTCCCTCCAAATTCCCGAGAGTCCGTGCGATCCTCTGCCCTTTGCTGTCGTGTGACCTTTCTTCAGCTCTCGAAGGACATGGCCCCAATGAGTTGCTCTACTTTGTAAGCCAAGCGCTGCCTCCGAGCCTGCTCATCCTGCTCCAGAGCCCCGATCAGCTGCGGGAGAAAACAGGAAAAGGGGGGGAAAAAATGAATCAGAGAGAGAAATCAGTGTGAGAGAGGGGGTGGGAGAGGTGGGTGGGCAGCGAGATGTGAGCAGCTCCAAGTGGGGAGGTGTGAAATCCCAATAAATAGCAAAGCAGATTGGCTGTCGTTGGTTTGTTGGACCCCTCAATACCCACCCAACAAAACCCACTCTGGTGCCTTGGACTCCACATTCCTTGTCTCGTTTAGCACGAAAGTGATGAGATTTCTCAACCCTAATGGGAAAATAGCCGTGGCGTTGTATCACAAATGGCTACACGCAGTTCAATGACAAAACCCTTCCGTTTCACGGACTTAATTACAAAATCAGTTCTTCTTGCAGCGAAATGAAGGGGTGGAACAGATGGCGAGAACTTGGTTTCAAGTGATGCATTCATTAAAGGAGCTCAGGCTGCCAGGAAGCCTTTGCAAACAGGAGCCTGCGCCACTGCAGCGGGCATTTGGACCACACGTTTGGCGTTCCCAAAGGACACTGAAGTTTCTGGGGAGCTTTGATGGGTCAGGAATATTTTCCACTGCACTGGGTGCATGCCAGAGCTGAGGTATCCAGGTGCTCTCAAACAATATTTCAGCTCTCAGTCCTCCTGGGGAGGATGCTACAAGCGCCAAACCAAAGTCTGGGCCAAACCCAAACCCCTCTGTGCGTGAAGGGAACAGCGGGGCAGGAGTGGCGCCAGCTACGGCCGGGCTGCACCCAGGGAAGGGAGGGCAAGGAGCTCTTGGAGGCAGCAGAGGGATCCCTACACAACCCTGCACTGTATCTGCTGTCCCACACATGTGCCATGGGGCCCTATTGCCCCAGGGGACACCACCATGCCCTTGGTGACACCATTGCCCAGGGGACACCATAGCCTAGAGGACACTACCATGGCCTTGGGGACACCGCTGCCCAGGAAACACCATTGCCCAGGGGACACCATAGCCTAGAGGACACTACCATGGCCTTGGGGACACCGCTGCCCAGGAAACACCATTGCCCAGGGGACACCATCATGGCCCAGGAGAGGACACCATGGCCCAGGGGACACCATTGCCCAAGAAACACCATTGCCCAGGGGATACCATTGCCCAGGGGACACCACCACTCCAGGGGACACCGTGGCCTGAGGGACACCTCTGCCCACACTCACCTCCTCGCTGTACTTGCTGACGTAGGAGTAGATCTCGTTGAGGGCACTCAGCATGTTGAACTCCACGGCGTGCAGGCGCGACTGCTCGGCGAGGTAGGCGTTCATGTCCTGGTCGCTGATGGCCGGGAGCTTGGCGATGTCCGCGTAGTACCTGCAGCAACGGGGGGTCAGGGGGAAAATGAGAAACAGGAACACTCCAGGTGTCCCTGTTCCTCCCTGGTGATGCTGTTTTACACTACAATGACACAGACCTCGAGATTCAGAAGGCTGAAAATGACTCCTTCATTTTTGGGATGTGTTTTACTTTTGTACTATTTCACACAGACCAATTGGATTGGTGACACAAAGACAAACCTCTTCACTCACATTGGTCAGAGCAGAGGGACATCAAGAAGTCCCTCCTAGGAAAGGGAATGAATAACAAAGGTACAGTTACAAGAACATTTCTCCTGTTTACAGAAAATTCCCTGGGAAAAGAATTTCAGAAAACCAAAACACCTCAGGCATGGAACCAGGGCTACACCGTGAGATTTAAGCTAAGCTCTGCAGGGATAACAACATCTTTTTGCTCTGTGTTTACATCCAGCAGAACAGGATTCTGGGCTGTAATGAGCTGAAAACAAAAGCAGTGATGCTTGATGGGGCTGAGAACCACCCTGCAGCATCACTGATGGTGCTTGTACTTCCACTCAGGATGTTCTGTTCTGAGCTCCACGGGGTTTCAGGTAGGACCAGAGCCCTCTGCACCCACACTCCCACATGCTGCCCTCACCTCTCCACCCAGCTCTTGTAGCTGGGGATGTCCTTGGCGTAGAGCAGCTTGTTGGAGGGGGAGTCCTTGCCCAGGCGGTGCTCGGAGGTGGAGCAGGAATCCATGAAGGTCTGGGCCACCACGGAGAGGCAGGCGTCCGTGATGCTGCCCTTGTGGATGTCGAACACGAACTGCGGGTTCTTGATCACGTTCACCCAGAAGCGCAGGGGAAGGCTGGGCAGGAAAGCAAGAAACAGAATGGAATGAGAAGACAGAGGCCAGGAAAGGGGACTTGCTGTGGGTGGTGCTCCCAGGCAGAGCACGAATGGTGGGAAGCACAAGAGAGGAATTTAAACCCAGGATTGGGTTTAAGAATTGGCCCAGGAGCTGGGCCGAGGCCATCAAGCACCAGTTGGCCCAGTGCTGCCCGGATGGCTGGTGATGGATCCTGGGAGCTGCTCCGGGCTCGGATCCCACACGGAGCAGTGGAGGAGATGAGGGGTGGGGCAGAACTGGGCAGTTTGGGGGAACATCTGCAGCAGGAGCCCATGAGGAGGAGTTGATGAGAGCAGGGCTGTGTGCGGGGTGAACCGGGGCAGCCCCGGCGCTAATCAGCGCTGCCCGGCCACACCCGCCAGCCGGCAGCGGGAATCACAGCCTTTGTCCCCAAATCCCGGGGCCTTTGCAATCAAAGGGGAATTATTATTCCTTTTTTTCTTCGGGTGTATAGCAGGATCAAAAAAGCAGCTGCTGCTTTCTATTACCTTTCAAGTCGCAGCTCTCTCTGTCTCTCCATGAAGGCTGCAGCCTTAACTCTTGCAGTGCTGCAGGGGAGCAGCTCAGCCCCAGCCACCCCAGCTCCCTCTTCCAAACTTCCATTTGCTTTGACCTGCTCCAGGGGCAGCCTTCTCCACACCAAAACTCCCTTTCTGGAAATGCTGCAGCTCAGCTGAGATGGGGAGAAGGAAGGTCCAGGCCTGGTGGGGCCTGATGGCTCTGGCAGACCAAACTCTGGTGGTCATTGCTCTCTTTTTTCTCGTAATTTCTTATGATTCTACAGGTTTTTTTATCCCAATAACTCCTTCTAAAGCTTTAAATGAATTGTTTTGAGCTTCCCACTGCCTTAGCAGGGAACCAGCTTTTGCAGCCATGATGATTAGAGGCCTTTTAAACCACGAGGGACTCAGGGGAAAATACAAGGTCTTTAGGGAACAACCATTTGTTGTGCTTTTCTTTTCTTTTTTTTTTTTTTTTTTTTTTTTTTTTTTTTTTTTTTTTTCCTTTCTTGCAGAGGTAAATTTCCAACCCACAGAGGCTTTAATCCCAAAATAGCAGCAGAGGCAGAGATGTGAGAGCTCCCACTGTTTGGAGAGGCTGGACCTGGCTGCAGCCCATACCTGAGGCACACAGAGCTGGCTCCTTCTCCCGGTGGTGATGCCCAAATTCTCCAGGTGCTTCCCAAAGTGATGGGAAAGGTGCAGCCACTGTCTGAGCTCTCCCCTCCCATCTCACCACCACTGGAGCCTTCTACAGGATCATCTCTGCTCCAAAAGAACCACATCTGTCACTGCAGGAGGACTTGACTGGACTGACACCAAGAGCCTGACCAACAGGATGTCAGGTCGTGTTCTGACTCTGTCAATGTTTCCAGCATTTTTTTGTTTGCTTGGGGGTTTTTTTTGCACTACTACATTCATATTTCTAATTTTCCCACTAAAGAACTGTTATTCCCATTCCCACATCTCTGCCTGAAAAGCCCCCTTAATCTCAAAATTACAATAATTTGAAGGGAGGGGGTTTACATTCTCCATTCCCAGGGAAGCTGCAGCTTTCCCCTGGCAGACACTTGTCTTTCCCAACCCAGGACCACCCCCGTTACCAGTTGCTCTTCCAGGTGTGCCTCACGTCGGTGTCGTGGATGCCGTGCTTGTCCGCCTGCTCGTCCAGGAAGTCGAACATGTACTTGATGGCGAGGGGCAGGGCGCTGCCGCGGTGCACCGTGCTGAACAGCGTCTCAAACAGGTCGTCCACGAACTTCTGCAGCGTGCCCTGAGGGCAGGACGGGCAAATCAGACAACTTCTAACATTTTTTTATTTTTTTTTTTTTAATGTGATTTTATTCGGGGGTTTGCTCGCCTCTGCTCGGGGTTGGGGGGAGTGTCGCCCTGATTTTTTCAGCCTTCTGATGTTTACATTTTCTGTACTGGAGTTCTCACGCAGTTGTAACGTAAACAAAAAAAAGTGATGTTTTGAAAACTGTGCATTCCTTCCTGGGGGAAGGACAAATTGTTGGACGTCTAGTTTGACCAGCAGGGTCAAACAGGTGTCAACCTCGTCCCCCAATCCCTGATCAAACTCCAAAAACTATATAAGTAAGTCAAAATCCCAAATAAACTTCCCTCTTTCTGCTCTGACACCCTGATGGTGTGAGTGTGGTTCTTTTCATGCCCATCTAGCAACAGGGGAATTGAAATTTTTTCTTGGAAAGGCCTCTCTGAGGTTTTGAGAATTTCTGGGTGAGGCCTCACGGGTTTCAGTCAACAAAAAGGAGATTTCCCAGAGGCAGAAGATACAGAGGGGATAAATGGACATTAAGAAACATCACCCCCCGGTGTGATCAGAGACACCTGGGCTGGGGAATGATCGATAAGAGAACCAAAGCGTGAGGACCAAATCAGCACCGAAAGGATCAATAACCAATAGGAGATCGAAAATTAAGAACTGTGTGATTTAGAAGCAGTGAATGTGAATTTCTTTGGAGGTTTTATGTATAAATATGTGAAAAATGAGGTAAAAACCCATGTGTGATGGAACTATTTTCACTGCACAACCCAGGCATGTGTGGATGAAATAATTTCTATTGCAGAAATAAATACCTGGCCAGAATAAATACCTAATTATCTAACACTGAAAAGATGCTCTTGGAAAGTTTCTGTTTTTCCTGCAGTTTTGGTGACAGGAGCAGCAATCCAAGGGGAGAGGGGAGGGACAGGCACTCCCCTGGTCAAGCAGCAGTGGCAGGAAGGGACACCAGATGTTACCAGCCCCAAAAAAATGTCACCACAGATCCCATGGGAATAACCAAGATTGGGGTCTTTTCAACCACTGCTGGAAGTCCCAGGAGAAAGCTCCAGCCTGCAGCTACTCACTCATTTACTCTTTATTTTTAACCTGAAACTGTTTTTTGTTTGTTTTTTTTTTTTTTTTCCAAAGCACAGCTGTGTCATCCACACTGATGAGCATGTGGGGAAAGGCAGGAAAACCGTGTCTGGTCAAGCAAACAGGTAAATATTTCCAGGCAGTGCTGCATTCACTAATCTGTGCTTCAACACTGTGAAAAAAAAAATGGGGAATTGCAGCATGAGGACATCTGGGCTGTGCTTCTGTTGCTGCTCCAGGACTCTCCCAATCCCAGGAAAACCCAGCAGGGACATCCACCCTGGGAGCTGAGCATCACCAGGGGCTGCCCAGGATGAGCCTCACCGTGCATCCCCCAGGTGAATTCAAGCTCATTTACCTTCGTAGCCAGGAGCCTGGTCAGGTAGATCTCAGACACCATCTTGCTGCCCCTGTCTCCTTCCTTCTGGTCGCCGTGGTCGTGGTTCTTGACCAGGTGCCAGACCTTGACGCCGCTCTCCAGGTCGGGGGTGATCATGGGCGCGCGCGAGCGCAGGCTGTCGGGGCTCCCGGTGTAGCGGAACGTGGAGTCTGAGCCAGGGGAGAGAGGCTGCTCAGGCTCACAGCAAACCCCTTTCTGCACCTCCCTCAGTGCCCTCACCATGTCTGGTAATGCCCAAATTTTTTTTTTTTTTTTT
>VXBB01004032.1:916-54994 GCA_013399915.1 Illadopsis cleaveri
CTGAGGGAGCTGGGGTTGTTTAGCCTGGAGAAAAGGAGACTCAGAGGTGACCTTATCACTCTTTATAACTTCCTGAAGGGTAGTTGTAGAAAGCTGTGAGTTGGTCTCTTTCTCCAGGCAGCAACTGACCAAACGAGAGGACACAGTGTCAGGCTGCACCAAGGGAAATACAGGTTGGATATTAGGAAAAAGTTTTTCACGGAAGGAGTGATAAAGTACTGGAATGGTTTGCCCAGGGAGGTGGTGGAGTCACCATCCCTGGATGTGTTTAAAAAAAGACTGGATGTGGCAGTTGGTGCAATGGTTTAGTTGAGGTGTTAGGGCTGGGGTTGGACTCGATGATCTTGAAGGTCTTTTCCAACCTAATCGTTCTGTGAATTCTGTGAATCCATGTGGGCTGGGCAGGGCAATGCTGCCTTCTTCATGTAAATCAGAAGAGCAAGGAAAGATAATTGCCAGATAAGGTCATTAACTATTTCATTCTCAACTGAACCAAGAGATCAGCTCCAAATTTAGAGTGATAAAGTCAGAAGCTTCAAAACCAGAAACATGAGTTTGGTAATATCCAGCAGAAAAGAAGTGGATTAAAATAGAGGTTAGTCCACGTTGTATCTTTGAAGCTTGGATTCATGCCCATAGCTGTGGTGCTGAATTGCTTCTCAAGCTGGAAGGCATGTGGATAGGAAATCTTGCAAAATATCAGATCTCATAGGATTTCTGCCTCTTAAAATTAGCCGTGTTGCAGGATTGGGCACTGTCAAGGCTTAGTTCTGTTTTAAAGTGGAGACTTACTTTTAAAATTGATCTAACCATTAATTTGAATTGGGTCTTTACACAGTACATTTTCCAGATGCTGCAATAACACCTGTTAGTGCAGCTACAAATAAAAAAAGTACTTAGTATTTTTTAAAATGTGCAGAAGCTATGTGTATCCCTGGTACTGAGCCACAGCATAGTTTCTCCTGGCACTGTTTGTGCTTATGGGACTTATGAAAGCAAATCTAATGCAGATCAAGTGCCTGTTACACAAGTGTGTGCTGTGGTCACCATGGGCTGTTTTAATGTGCGATCCTTTGGCTGTTAAGGAAAATAAAACTTTTTTTTTCTTTTTGGAGACTATTTTTTACACTTCTTTTATACTGCTTTTAGTTAAAATGCAAGTATTTAGAAGAACATTTAGGTGGCACAGTGATTTTTTATATATTTATTATTATATACTTGTGTGTGAAGGCTTTGTGTGTAGTTTGATGACCTTTATAAGATGTTATAGCATAAGTTAAAGAACTTGAAGCACATGAGCACTCAGGAATATAAGAATGAAAAATAATCAGATTAAATTAAATAATCAGATTAAATTAATAAATTTAAATTTAGTTTACACAGAGAAGAGCTGTGCATCGTGCTGGTGCAGCTGGATGTGAGAAGATTTAGCCCTGCACCTTGAGACAAAGGTCTCTTGGCCCTGCATGAACTGCACTTTTCACCATGGCCTGGTCAGGCTTGAGACAGTGTTTGTGGCGATGCCAAAACGAGGCATTCTTCACTGTGGTAGTCTGTGCCAAATCCCACTCCCAGGCTTTAATATTTTGGAAGCAATAGGAAGTTTCAACAAAATAGGTAGAATTGTGGCCCACTTAAATGTGGGCAAAACAGTACATTTCAGAAGCTTGTCTTGGTGATGATGGCAAGGTCTTCTTTGATTGCAAAGAGATATCTAATTGCATCAGACATTTAGCAAAAAAAGTCTATTTCTTGACAAAGTTATAAACAGCTGAAAATAGGAGAATGTGAAGGGACAGCTTGTGCTGACAGGTGGCCCTACCACCATCTGCAATAATTCTTTGATACAATCAATTGGTTGAATGCTTAGCATATCACCCCTCAAACTCCATTAATATTTTAGTTGTTTACCATTTAGAGTGCATTTAGAGGTGCAGATTTGGAGGCTACAGCCTGTTCCAGCAGTACCACAGGTTTTGTGGTGCTTCAGCTTTGCATACCCTCAACTAAAATTAATTGTCCCCATTCAAGGAATCTCTTAAACACAGACTTAAACTCTCCTGGATGTCCTTCTGAGTTACCCAGGCAAGCCTTTAAGTTAGACCCATGTTTCTTTGCCTTCAGCAGTATATTTTAGCATATACTTACTAACTATGCATGTGATATAGTGTTGGAATGAAACTTGGAGTTTTGCTGAACATGGACATAAGTTGGGTCATTTTCTTATTTTAGGTATTACAGCTTCTTGGGCTGTTTTGAAGTAGGTGTTGTACACAAAATTATGGTGTTCTGTATAATCTATTTCTGTAGAAAAAGGAACATATTTTCCTACCTATTATGGAATGCTCTGATGCAGAGGTCAGTTTATTTCTAGCTCTGTTTTTTTTCTAGTCCCTTTTTTAGTGCTGTCAGTCTTGTCCTGTGTTATTAGGACAGTTTTCAACACCACCTACTCTCAGTTGTAAAGCAGAGAGATAACTTCATTTTTCATTTTGTGGGGATTTCATTTGCAATTTTTTATAATTTTTTCTTGATACAAGACATAAAGAAAAACTCATAGATTTTGCTAATCAAGTGATATATTTACTGCAATATACAGAATTGAAAAAATGTTTTCAAAAAATAAGAAATTAATTATTCCATTGCAGAAATATTCAAATAGAGCATTTAAGTCTTACTAAAGCTTTCTCTTACCAACTTATTTACTTTTTTCCCCCCAAAGCTGCCACATTTCACTTGCAGCTGCCTAGCATTTTTCAGGAATTTACAAGTCTACTTGGGTGTCATACAAGGTTTCCTTGCAAATGAGCAAACCTACAGGACTTCATGGACAACAAAATGCAATTATTCTGTCTTCATCAGTCATTTTCATGTTGGTATGTGTGTTTTATCTGGTCTGATTGTGTCCAAAATACGTTCTTTTATTGTGTGCTGGAGAAGGTGCTCTCTTCCCATCCTTCTTTCCATGGGCCTCATGTGAAATCTTGCTTATGCTGGTGTTGTGTGGGATGTGTAGAACACATCTGGCTTTCAACAAACAATTATGTTTATGGAAATCATGTCTTCTGGAACTGGAAATTTAGGTTAAGAGATCCAGGAGTCCTTGTTAGGTAATACCTAGTGTGACAGAGTAGGGCTCTTGAAAGCAGAGCACCCAAATGAATATAGCTTTGAAACTGCTCAGGAGTCATTTCGAGCGTCCTCTTGAAGTTTGGATACTGGAACCACTGATTCCTGTAAGGTATAACATGGTATTTCTTCTGTGCTCTGACCCAATCTTCAACTGATAAACTACATAACTACATACAACTACATAAATTCTGTACTTACTTATATGGGTGCCCATCTTTTAAGAGTAAAAGCACAGAAATCATCTGATTAAAGAAATGCATTTAAAACCAGTCAAGACTGAAAATGTCTGTAGTGGCAGAGTTTTATTTTTAACTTGGGCCTCTTGTTCAGGTGCTTCTATCTTTTCCAGCCTTTGCACTCTGAAGTCAGAGGGGACTTGGCATCGTTAGAAGTGTGTTTCCATGTAGGGTGAGGATGTTTCTGTAAAAGTGGAGATTTAAGTCTTCTAGGGTTGGCTGGTTTTGTCTGGGCCTTGCTATAAGACCCCAATACAATGTTCTCCCTACAGGGCAACCCAAAGATTGTATCACAGATGCACACTCAACTTTTCAGCTTTATGAAGTGTGTCATACAACCAAGAGTGTTTTTCTGAAAGCTTGGGTGTTACTCTTACTTGCATTTGCAGGGTCCACATGGGAGACACAGTGTTCCCAAATCCTCTCGAGAGAGTCCCTTGGATAGGAAAAAACAACCTCTCCAGCTTGTAACCTTAACAGAGATTGCAGTATTCCTTCAGAGCAAAATATGCATGACATCTGGAAACAATTATTCCTTTAAAAATCGCTCAGCACTGAAAATGAAAACTAATAAACACTGAAGTTTCTAGTTATCCCACAGTTTGGGTGACCCACACTGGAACAAAATCATTTCTAGAAAGCCTGAGCAGGGTGGGCACAAAGCTGGTCCTGGATCCTAAAGCTGACCAAGCTGCTCTGAGACCAAGAAGTAACATTTATAGGAAATGAGGTGGAAAGGGAGCTTTTTCTTCCTGTTTTATTATGGGAAGAGTGAGGAATACATGGAGCTGTGTCACACTAGCAGACCTCATCCATCAATGAACTGAGCACAGAATTTATGGACTTAGAGCCAAATCATACTTTTTGGTGACAGGACTTACTCTTATTTGGCCCTTTTGAAACAGTCTAATGTAGAACTGTCAAAGGGTTGGAAAGGCCTACAGTGAAAAACTAGTGTGACTGGGGTGTGCTGGGCTAGTGAGGGAGCACAAATGTTCTGCTGGTCTATGCTGACAGTGGATGTCAGGATATTTCAGAAGGGACAGATGCTAAAGAAGATCCTGATTGATTTAGATCTCACTAAATGTAGCCTTCAACCTTTCCACAGTAATGTGGAAGGTGACTGGGAGCTGGTTTCTCCTCCCTCAGCAACATTAAGGTATGCTCTAATACAGCAGTTCCTAGATTCATTATTTTGCTCAAAAGACGTGGAAGACTGTGGGTCTGTTCTTAGCCTGGTTTCGCAGGGGAAACATGTCTGCCTTCTGACCACTCTCAAGATTAAAGTACTAAATTCCTTGAGCTTTGTGAAAACAGGTGACTGTTTAGATGGCAGAGACCCAGGAGCAGTGGAAGCTTGGCAGTGCTCATGGGCAGCAGAGGACTTGCCCTGGAAAGGGGGCTCTAGGGAGATCTAGATTGTGCAAGGGAGCCCTGGTGGCACAGACAGAGCGGGACATGTGGAGCCAGCAGTTCCTGGTGGCACTGCTTTGTTTTTAACCCAGTGTTGCCCTCTGCACTCCCCTCAGAGGTGGGCCTCCCTTCTCCTCCTCCTCCTGTGTGCAGAGGAGCAGTTTCAGCAGTTTTCATGCCACATCCTTTCAAAACCTCCCTGTCCTGGCCTTTCTGACCCCTCCGACTGCCGCCAGTGATTTTGTACCTGCACAGTGCTCACTCGGCACAGGCTGGCATTGCCTGTGCTCTGGGAAAGTCCCTTTTGCAATGCAACTTGGCTGCTGCAGTGTGTAGAGCTTGCTTAGGCAGAGGAGGGATGTCAGAGATGGGATGTACTTTAAAACAATGCCCAGTTGCTCGGGTTTTGACAGTGGTGATTTTTGCTGAGCATTCTTCTACCCAGTGCCAGGGGCTTGGTGAGCTTTCAAGGTGTTGCACTGTCTTGATGAAATATCAGTTGAGTCCAAGGCCTCAAGTGCCTCACTTGCCCTGACGCACTCTGAGATGGAAAAAAACCTGATGCTGCTCTGTCAGAATTTATGATAGATGGTTAAACGCCCTCTCCTGTTTTACAGAAGACAGGAATAAATTTATTTTCAGGCCTGCAGGAAAGCCAACTGCTTAATGGTCACAAAGATCCCTGAGTACCTACTGTTCCCCAGAAGGACTAGGTGGTAGTGCTGATGAACATATTTGTGCTGATAAACATTATGCTCAATTTGCATGCCAGCTGGATCAGCTACTTACTTGCTATTCTTTTTGCAACCATAATTTTTATCATAAATATTTTCCAGACGTACATCAGTAGCTTATATTGCTTGGCTGGCAAGTCTCAGACAAGACTGTCTTAGTGAGCCAGACGGTTTGTACAAAACAAGCTGACTCTGTACCCCAGAAAGTGGTCATTTCCTGACTCTTTTGAGGCTCTGAGCTCTTTCTCAATACCTATGGTACATCTGCAGGCAGATTATGGCAAGAATGTTATAACTCCACAGGAATTAATGGAGGAAATGGTAATTTCCTAGCTTGCATTATACCTCTTGCCAGTGACATATTATTTTTAAAACAACTTCAGGTTGGACGGGTGTTGGAGGAAGCAGTTCGGACCCCAGCTCCTGATCCTGAGACTGCAGTTTGCAGCTGCAGTAAAATGTGTCTCTGAAATGTAGGTGACACTTTGTGTTGCACTTCCATAGGGAGGGTGAAGGATGGCTCCCGTGACTATGGAGCTGTGATCTGTCTAGGTAAAGCAGGTGAATAGCAAGATGGGAAGGAGATAAAGGAAGGACTGAGCTGGAAGGTGAGAAATGCATGGAAGGAATGGAGCTGATGTGCAGGAAAAGGAGAAGGAGCAGAGGAGTGGAATGTTAAATCAACAGCAGAAGTGCAGGTTTGCATTGCAGCCCTCCAAGAGGCCAAAGCCAGGGCCCTGCTGAGCAGCCCCAGGGCAATCCAGGGCGGAAGCTTATGCTCGGCTTATCCTCATCAGGTGAGGCAAGGGGCAATACTGCTCTCCCCTCCAGGGCAAGCCTGGGAGTGAGACTGCATGGGGAAGGCAAGGGAGGTGTTTTGACAGATTGTTGTTCTCCCAGTGACAGTTGGATCTCCCAGTTGCTAGTTGGATCAGGGTAGGATTTACTCCTCACCTCAGGGTAGCAGGTGGGTTTTTTGTTGTCTTCAGTACCCTAGAGGAACACAAGTTTCTGAAGGTCATGAAGGCATTTTTTCCTGGGATTTGTTAAACATATATGGCTTATGATGAGAGCAGGACATATAAGGTTGCTTTTTTGGGGGTTGGTTGTTTGTTTATTTTAATGCTCCTGTGTTTTCTGACAGGTGGTTGCCTGCAGTGGTCTCTTTGCAGTTCTCCCTGTACAGCAGTTTAGAGAGGGATACTCTGAAGAGTTGTGGTGGGTGGGTCTAGAGCAGTCCCTGGGTGGTTGTGAGGTGAATGAACAGGTAATTTAATTTCAGCCTTACTAAGCAGTTTGTCCACTGGCATATCCTAGACAATAACCCCTAACTTAGCTTTTTTTTTTCTCCTTCCCATAAACCATAAAAAAGTAGAAGAGTGGAGAAATAGGAAGTGTATGGAAGTCCTTGTAGACTCCTGTTTGGTGGTGATTGGTTCAGATTGCATTGTGCTTCAGTATTTTATTACTACTCTAATGCTTATCAAAGCATTCTGAGAAGTCCTTTGAAGGACAGACAGTCTGCATGAGTGCAGAGGGTGATGCTTTCTCTCACTGCCTTACTATCAATAAGATGCAAGTCCAAATGGCTCTTAGACTGTAGATTTTTGATTACAGGAGGTCCCAAATCCAAGCTCTTCAGCTCCTAGTGAGGAGAATGGGGAAGATGATACAGTGCAAACTATCTGTGTTTTGCCTTGACATTAAAGGCAGCTCTGTGCTCAAGCTGCAGCAGACAAGCTGTAGTCCCTGCAGGGAGAGCACAGGCTGCATCTATGCAGACCATTGTTGTTCATAGCACAACCATCTCCTCTTCTGGTTGTAGCCCACAGCTCCAGCTGGTGAGACAAAGCATATGGCAGGCTGAGTGAGACTGATGGGTAAGGTTTCTGGTATCTTAGAACATGCTGGACAGTAATGCTTTCATTTTTAATCCTTTTATTATCCAAATGGCTGATTAAAAAGAAAGAAAACTTCTTGCAATGAAATGCTGCAGCAGCAGTTTGTTTCTGGTGGCTAAATCCACAGTGCCTTTAGTGTTTATAGCCAAGCAGTGGGGCATGGAATGACTTCTTACTGCCCTGAATGGACAATCCCCAGTCATCTCTGCAGACACTGCAGACTCTTTATGCTGCCAACGCTCATTAAGGATCCTGTTTTCACACTTGCTCCGTTCCTATTTTATCGACTAACCAAAAAGCCTGAATTTTAAGCAGAGGCTGGTCGCCACCTAGCTTTTCTCATCTTTGCACTGTGGTAAGGACAGCTAGTTTGGAGGCAAGGTCTTTCCAAAATCTTGGTGCTTCTTTGAATGCTCAAAGAGCATCTTCTGAAAAGGCTGGCAGCCCACTGCAGTACTGCCTGGTGGCATGGCTGGGAAACAGTACCTTAAAGAAGCTCTTCCTTCTTTCTGGCTCAGGAAAGCTTTCCTGCTCTGTTTGCTGTCAGTTGCTCAGAGGTCATCACTTACATCAGTTCACATATGCTTTACTCTGGGCGGGTAAGCAGTGACAAAGGAGCTTGTCTTATTTTGATGCCTTGACCTGAGTGATTCACTCAAATCTGATGGTGCCTAGAAGGTATAATTAAATAGCCATGATTGATTAAACAGCAGTGATGGCTCCAGCTCTATGTGCCATTGACATTTATTTACTGTTTTTAAATCCTGGCCCTGTTGATAGCTGGTACGTTATCTAAACTCTTTCACAAGGGTTTGCCAAAGTGCATAAGAGTCCATCAGAGAATTGCTGTGCTTGGGTCATTTTTTTAGATCAGAGGTGCAGTAAAGAAATAGCTTGTCCAGTTCTAAATATACTGTCCTTGACAGATGTGAAATAAGCCTGCTGATTAAAATAGCTGCCTAGTTCCCAGTACAAGATCTTACTGTATAACATCAGTGTTTGGCTGCCCTTCTGATAAACTTAGAGAAGGACTGATTTCCATTTTGTTCCTTTCAAAAGGGAAGAAGTCAAAGGATTGTCACGTATCAGGAATGCACTCATTCTAAGAATTTCTAAGCAAGCCCCACTGCATTGTGAACAGCAGCAGGAGCCAGGATTTATAGGAAGATTACTTGGTTAAACGTAGCCTGAAGGAATGAAAAATGAGCAGCCCAAAAAAGAAATTTGTTGAATATTTTGGCAGTGAAACAGTATGGCTTAATTTGTGAGCTATCTTTTTGCAAACAGTTTTCTGAGAGTGATTTTTTTCTCATATTGTGCCCTTTGGAGTTGTAGCTCTTGGTGAGATGTACAATTCTGCAGACTGCTCATGAAACATGATGGTACAATCTCTCCTTTTCTCTATATGACCCAGTTGAATGCTTGGTGGAGCATCAGCTGCCATACCAGGGGTGGTGGTGCTTTCTTGCCTTTGGCTCTTCTTTAATTGATGGCCAGAGAGGGTGGGAAGGAGGGCTGGCTGCAGGCATGTTGAGCCCTGAGGATCCCTGCTGCAGAGGGAGATAGTGAACCATGGCTGAACAGGGATGCCACAGCTCCCTGATGAAGCTGAGCAGGTGTATTGCAGGTTCAAGACCAGACTGAGGAGATTGAAAGGCATTTTGGTTCCTTTGCTGTGTCATGCTGTGCCAGAGACAGTCCACTTGCCCCTCGAGATGCCACCTCCAGTCACCCACTCATATGGCTGGGATAGTCTGAGACAAGTGACTATGAGGCTTCAGGAGTTAGAGGTGATAAGTCCCAGCCAGTGTGTGTGTAAAGATTGTGGATGAAACAATGGCTTCATTTGAATCTCTAAAATTTCTGCTATTGCCTGAAGTAAAACGTCTTATTTTTCTGTGATAATTTTTGTGTGTGTGTATGCACTGGCATACATGTATATGTAATCCAAGATCTCCACAGAACTGCTTTCCATTGGCAAAGCATCCCATAGGTGCCAGTTCCTCTGAAATTTTCCATTCAGCTATCTGCGCAAATTTAATACTGCATACGTCTCCAGGAGCTTTGTTTTTGCCCATGTGAAGCTGACTGTCTATAATGAAGTCATGAGTTATTTGCCTAAAATAAGAACCCGGGCTTCAAAATAAGAAATCCAAAACCAAACCCACAGCTATTTTTTTCAAGTTCAAAAAAAAAAAATCCTATTTCCTTTTTAAATGAATCTCTCACCACTTAGTATGAACTTGCAATTCTGCAAGACATGGAGAGCTTTTTTAAGCAGATGCTGAACCTGAAGTCAGTGGAACATCTAAGCAAGTGCTTAAAGGTGAGCATGTGCTCAGACACTTGCTAATTTGGGACAGAGCATTCAGTGTTTTCCTGAGTTGTATCTTATGTTTCAGAGGAAAAACCTTTGTTTTGCTGAATGGTTCATTTTTACTTTGTTGTGTGCTGAGAGCTCAGGATAATCCCATTTGGAAAGAAGCTAAGAGGAGGGAAGGTTACACTTGGGAAAAGCTATTTTCAGTACCTCTGTTTTCTCTAACCCCATTTTCCTAGTTATGATCAGCTAATGCTGACAGACTGGTTCATAGAAATTAAACCCCTTTATGTGGTACAAACAAGTCAGTGAGGCCTGGAGTTGTACCCTACTTGAACATAAGTAAAATAAAGATCCCCTGTGGCTTTTAATTCCTTTTTATTTAGTTACTTAATTGAACCTGTACTGTTCTTCCTCTGTAATTGATTGCCACACAGAAAAGGTAATGAAACAGAAAACTTTATTTTCTTTTCAGTGATCTTTATGGTTATCATGGAAATGTTTTTACTGCTTCCTTTTGGGACATAAAAGTTCTCAATATAAGCAAAGAGAAATCAATGTTAGTTAATTGAAGGCATTTACATGGTTGGAAGATTAGAAGTTGGAGGGGGATTGTTTTGGTGTTTTGGTCTGGGGTTTTTTTGCCCTCTTTTTCTCTGTCTTCCTCTGCAGCAGATCAGTCAGATTTTTCAGAATGTGAATTCATCTGGCATTTTATTGTCCCTTTCTTTTTTTTATATTTTTTTCAAAGCTAAATCAGAGTTTGGGCACCTGATCCAAAACCCAGTGAAGCCAAATGGGAATGGTTCCATCTAATTCAGTGGCTGTGGATCATATTGTAGAAGCACAGATTCAAGGCACATGTATATATCTATGCACACACACAGGTACCTATCTGGTCCACATCCCATTTGTCAGAACTGGGATTCATTTCTGAGCAAGATAGGGAAGGAAAGTTTGGGGGATTTTCCTGGATTTAAAGATAAGCTGATGCTAATTCAATAATGTCCTTTAAATCTCTTTCTTCTCATACTTCTCTCTGCCGCTTTAATTTGTGAAGCTTGGTTTTCCTTATTTTGTGCATGTTACCCCTTCTCCTTTTTATTTCCTTTTTATTTGTGTGTCTCCACTGCCTTTGGCAGGACAAGGGTCTCACGGACACAGTTCACTCAGTACTCTGCACCCAGCTTCCCTTCCACTTTACTTTACCTTTCATGAAGCTGTGGGGATTTCTCAATGAAGCACAGAGTTGGCTCAGAGTTAAAGGACTCAAGCCTGAACGTCCAAGGCAGTTGCCAACTTTCCCCCACCCCTTACCTTTGTGCATGCAGTTTTTTTGCCTTGGAGCAATTTTAATAAAGACTATGTAACAACATAGGGTTGGCATAGCATGAGCAACATTATTCCATCTGTTTCTACTGAAAATGTAAAAACGTGTTAGTATAACATTAAGATTCCAATTTCCAACCATTAAAAAGCAGGCAACACTGGAGTTACAGACTGCTTTTCATAGCTATTTAGTGACTTTCCTTGCCTTTGTTTTTTTGGAGCTCCTGTTTAGATTCCTTTAAAACTGTCTTGTGTTCGGAGTTTTGGGCACCTGTCCTTGGAAACAAAGGCTCTCTTAGGTATTTCAGTTTGGGCAGCCAAAATGATTGCTTTCTATTGACAGTGCTGCAGAGATGATATTTTAACGAGTGTTTAGAATCTCACGGCAGAGATGAAGGAGGATGGTAAAACATTCATCTGAACTTCTATATGAATTAACCTTATGTTAGACAGAGGGCTTGAGTGTGCTGACTTTTGCCAAACATGCATGCTAATGCATGCTAATATTTTGCCAAACTCAGGTTGGTAAAAAAAGAGCTTGAAGGGAATATTCAGTACTTTTCTGAATTGGAACCTTAACACTTCTCTTTTATTTGATTTTTTTTTGTGTGTGTGTGAATAATTATAGAGATACATCCGGCAGAGTTTTCACTAAACATCACATTTTAAACAGTGATGATAGAATATCCTGTCAGTGCGATTGTGGTTATTTGTGCCAAAAGTCTCATTTTTAAGAGTTATGCTGGTACAGTCAGGAAACAAAGTGAAGCAGCATGTGGCTTCCTGGCATCCGTGCCTACTGAGAACAGCTTTCACTGTCAATGCTGCAAACTCAAAACAGTGTTCACAGGGAGATTTCCATTGATGCAGAACAGTATTGAGCAAAGATATGACGCTGTACAAACAAATGATCAAGGAGTGAACAAGAAAAGGCTCTTTGCTGGACCTGATTCTATGAACAAGGAAGAACTGGTTGGTGACATGAGGGCCGGAGGGAGCTTTGGCTGCAGTGACCATGGGGCTGTGGAATTGAAGGCCCTAAGAGCAGGGAGCAGGCCACAAAGCAGGATCACAGAGCTGAATTTCAGGAGAGAGTAAAATACTCCCCTGTGGTGGTGCATCCTCCCCTTCCCCCCTCTTTTTCAGGCCACAATGTGATCTAAGAAATACTCGTTAGGCCTCAACCTTGACAAAGAGAACCTGGGCTCAGCTCCTCTTGAGCTTATCAGAAATTGATAAGAAGTTCTGCTTTCAGAACTTTTGCTCTCTAACCAGTCCCTGCTTTTTTATTTTATGAACAGCCTTGGAAACTTTTTTTTATTTTGCCTGAATGGCATAACGTTCTTGTTCTCACACTTTCAAAGAAAATTTTTGACCCAAAGTGCAGCCAGGATGAAACATGTTTATGACTAAAGCCCACTTTCTTGCAGCCCTATTAACAGCGGTCCAAAAGGAGACCCTTTGAACTTTCCTGCACAGCAACCTCCTTCTGAGTGGGGCATCTCATCATTGCCACACTCAGAGGATTGCCAGACAAGGACAGATCCTGAAGCCCACTCCTTGAGCCTTGACTCTTTGCCCATTGAGTAGATGCAAAGGCTTCCAAAGTATTTCACTACCTTTGAGGAGAATTTTTACAGGTACCCTGTACAGGCTCCTTATGTCTGTGTGCATGCAAGTGTGCATATGCTACATCAAATATGGGAGAAATGCTGCTCTCTTAGATTCTTAAGTATTTCAGATATGTAAGTAAGTTAGGCCTGTAAATAAGTTACTGCTGTGATACAGTACATCCTATATGATTCCATTGTTGAAGTGTTAAGTTTGAGTTAAGTTCAATGTTGTTAAGTTTAAGTACTGCTAAGTTTAAATGCTATTAAGTGATATCAGGCCTTTAGACCATATTCCTTTTTATCCTTACCCTTTTCTATCCTTTTGTCACACACACACACACACAGAATCAGAATCAGTAGGTTGGAAGAGACCTTCAGGATCATCAANCTGCACAGCAACCTCCTTCTGAGTGGGGCATCTCATCATTGCCACACTCAGAGGATTGCCAGACAAGGACAGATCCTGAAGCCCACTCCTTGAGCCTTGACTCTTTGCCCATTGAGTAGATGCAAAGGCTTCCAAAGTATTTCACTACCTTTGAGGAGAATTTTTACAGGTACCCTGTACAGGCTCCTTATGTCTGTGTGCATGCAAGTGTGCATATGCTACATCAAATATGGGAGAAATGCTGCTCTCTTAGATTCTTAAGTATTTCAGATATGTAAGTAAGTTAGGCCTGTAAATAAGTTACTGCTGTGATACAGTACATCCTATATGATTCCATTGTTGAAGTGTTAAGTTTGAGTTAAGTTCAATGTTGTTAAGTTTAAGTACTGCTAAGTTTAAATGCTATTAAGTGATATCAGGCCTTTAGACCATATTCCTTTTTATCCTTACCCTTTTCTATCCTTTTGTCACACACACACACACACAGAATCAGAATCAGTAGGTTGGAAGAGACCTTCAGGATCATCAAGTCCAACCCAATGCTAACCTTAACTGAACCATGGCACCAAGTGCCACATCTAGTCTTTTCTTAAACACATCCAGAGATGGTGAATCCACCATCTCCCCAGGTAGACCATTCCAATACTTTACTACTCTTTCTGTAAAAAACTTTTTCCTGATATCCAACCTCTGTTTCCCTTGGCACATCTTGAGACCGTGTCCTCTCATTCTGTCAGTTGCTGCCTGGAGAAAGAGACCAACACCTACCTGGCTACTGCCACCTTTCAGGAAGCTGTAGAGAGTGATAAGGTCACCTTTGAGTCTCCTTTTCTCCTGGATAAACACCCCCAGCTCCCTCAGCTGTTCCTCACAGGGCTTGTGCTCCAAGCCCCTCATCAACCTTGTTGCCTTCTCTGGATGTGCTCAAGTGTCTCAATGTCCTTCCTAAACTGAGGGGCCAGAGCTGGACACAGCACTCAAGGTGTGGCCTCACCAGTGCCCAGTACAGGGGAAGAATGACCTCCCTGCTCCTGCTGGACACACTGTTCCTAATACTGGCCAGGGTGCCGTTGGCCCTCTTGGCCATCAGGGCACACTGCTGGCTCATGTTCAGTCGGTTATCATGCACACACATAATTTTTGGTTTATTTTGGTTTGGATTGATTGACTCGGGATTTTAGTTTGCTTTTCCTCAGTGTGCCTTAGCCATTTAGTAAGTAGCAGAGTGAATCTTGCCAACAAAATTTGTTTTGCTGTCGCTTGTATATCAAACCTGTTTTTACTGATACCTTTTGCAATGATTCTTTAAGTGATCTCTTAACACTCATTCATAACAATTCCTTCAGAGATCTGCTTGGAAGAATCCTGTGCAATATGGCTGCAGAGGGAAAAGGAGTCCAGGAGTGATGAGTGCTGAGGAAAGGACCATCTGAAAGCACAGGAAATCAAGCAAAAGTGGCAGGAAGCCTATATGCATGAACAAGGAGTGCCAAACTGAATTCAGACATCCAAAGGAAGTGTATGACATTGTACAAGGCAACTAGATTGATTAAACAGGATTTTTGCTTTGTAAATTCATGCCAATTGTTGCCAATCACATTCTTATCTATCCTTCATGTGTTTGTAAATGCTTTTCAGGACGGTTGCCTCCATCAGCTTCCTAGAGACTAAGGTGAAGTTGACCAGACTGTAGTTCCTCAGATTTTCCTTACTGCTGTTCTTGAAGTTGGAGGAATATTATTTCTGCTCCAGTCATCAGCAGAAATTGTTTGAATTCAAGTGGCTGATTTCTTTAAAAGTGTTTTAAATTTTCCATAATATTAAATAGCTCAAGGCCTCTTTCACGTGTATCATTGGAGTGCTACTGTATTAAGTTCCTTCTAAAAAGAAATTCCATCTTTTTAATAGATATTACAGGTAGGTACACTCAACATAGACCAGCTGCAAGTGAACATTGTCACATCAGTTAATGTGTGCAGTACATGCAAAATAGCTGGTATGGAGCTTATCCAAAACCTTTAAGGTGGCAGGATGGTTCTGAATTTTTTTTTTTGGTGGTGATGGAAACAGGAGGAGTTGTTTTTTTACCCTTTTTAT
Source organism: Illadopsis cleaveri (assembly GCA_013399915.1). NCBI lineage: Eukaryota > Metazoa > Chordata > Aves > Passeriformes > Timaliidae > Illadopsis > Illadopsis cleaveri. The sequence goes on from VXBB01004032.1 coordinate 16,080, forward strand.
TTTCTTCTGGGTGTTTTATTTTTTCTGGGTATGAAGCACTTGAGTGTGTCCAGGTTTGGGCAATGAAGCTGGTGAAGGATCAGGCATTGGAACAAGCTGTCCAGGGAAGTGGCTGAGTCACCATCCCTGGAGGTTTTTAAAAGAAGTGTAGATGTGATGCTTAGGGACGTGCTTTAGACATGGACTTGACAGTGCTGGGTTAATGGTTGGGCTTGATCTTAGGTGTCTTTTTTACCTTAAATGATTCTGTGAGTCTATAATTTACTGTGGATGCTATAGTAAACCATAGTAAGAGAGAGAAAAGTGTAATTTTATTATGGCTGCTTGCAAAAAATTCAAGTGTGTGCTGAGAAGCTGCCTCTGTTCCTCCTCAACATTTTTGTGAACATAGCTCCACTTGTGCTCCCCAACACTGAGTGAGCATATATTGGCAGCATCCCCAGCAGTGCTGGGCTGACCCTCTGACACCAGGGCGGACCTGTTCCCCAGCCTTTGACAGTGCTCCCTCCTCCCTGAGACAGGCCTCTGAGGACCATTCATATCCCCCTGACTGCTGGAATTGGCTGCTCTCACATCTGCCTTTTTTTTTTGTTTTCATGAGATGTGACTCATCAGAGTCATCAAGCAGCAACCTCGTAAAAATGGCTTTTCTAGAGCCATGGAAACCACAAGATCCCATTACAAGCCGTTTCATTTTCAGTGACTAATGGAAGGTCACCAGTAATGAGACAAGAGGAAATTCTTAACTCTTTCTCAGGTTCCCTTTTTCCTCCTTAGTAAACCCATGGTTTACTAGTCAATGATGGGTATTCTTTGTACATGCTTCACCAGTGCCTGGCTAGTTGACAGAAGACTGCCAAATGTCTGTTCAAGTTTCTAGGTTTTCCTGCAAAAAGCATTTGCTCATTGAAGTAGCCGAAGTTTTTTTTACAAAGGTCTCAAAACAGCTGGGATTTTTTTATTCTTTTCTTTTTCATTTCCATTCGTGATTTTATAAAACATATAAGTGAAAGTGGTAAGGAGCAAAGTATCAGGGTTTCAGATTGGATTCATGAGCAAATTAGCAGACCTTCATTCACCAGACAATAGAGCAAACTGGTGAAGTCAGTGTAGGCAAGTCCTGCATTTAAAACTGCAGAGCTGGGAGTCTGGAAGTCTCACTCATTAATTTAATTGCAGCATATTAAGAAATGAAGAGGGTAAGAGGGCAAACAGACACAGAAACACACGTCTGAGCTTAAAAAAAAAATTGAGCTGCTTGTGCTGTTGGCCCTATTAATGTGATTCAACATAGGCCAGTTTTCAGACCTATGCAGAGATCTTGTAAAATTAATGTGAGCAGTATGCTGAAAAATAGAGGTATGGGACTCATAAGCAAGAGCTGGGAACTAAGCTTATGGCTGGCAGGATGGGCAGTGGAGGGCTGTGGAGCATCATATGCAATTTAATTATCAAGTGCTTTTTAATGTCTCTTGGGGGCCTCTTCAACTTAGAACCATTATACAAGAACCATGTGCAAGAGCCTGTGGTGCAATGGACTCTGCATTGTGCCTCACACTGAAGGAGAGCTAATGCTGGGGTCAGAGACCTACCCAGCCAAGGCTTCATTAAGTAACCGTGAAGTTGGCCCAAGCATGTGTGATATAATGCAAGGGATTGTGTGTCATATTTTTCTCCCTCTTTCCCTATCTTGCATTCCCCTGTTTTCAGCTCAGTGCAGGCCTCAGGGATAATGGCAAGTGGGTCCTGGACTGGACACCAGTGGCAACTTTTACCCCATGCCTGTTGGCTGCTGACTGAAATCAATTGCTCTACCTCAGTTTACAGCAACAGAGTATTTGGTCTTGCTTGAGTCTATTTCAGAAATGGCACTTCTCCATTTTCCCACCTCATCAAATCTCTAAAGGCGTCCCAAACTCACCCATGGCTTACCTGCATGGTAAGGGGTGAACAGACTTATGGAAACTCGAAACAGCACGGGTAAGTGGGATGGTTTTGTTTGGTTTTTTGGTTTGTTGTTTTTTGTTGTGGTGGTTTTTTTTCTTTTTTTTTTTTTAGTTCTTCATTTGCCTTTGTATAGGAAACTTCTAGAAATGGCTTCTAATTGCAGGTGAGGAGCTAAGTCTTAGGGCCAAATAAGTACCTGTGCAGTTCCTCCCAGCCACAGTCTGCAGGAATTTAGGGAGTTGTGTAACCACAGTGATGATGCTTCTTCCCTACCTCAAGTGGCCAGTACCATTATAGGATTTCTTTTTTGAAACTTGGCCAAAAGCTCTTCTGAAAGCTTTCTGTATGGAAAGTATGAAGAGTAGCAAGGATTTTAAACCCAACCCCTGAACCTTACATGTCCTGATGTGGGAGAACTCCGTAATACAAAATGAGACATGGACTCCCCATTAGCCACCTGGTATTGCACCTGACCTCTGGGCCACTTGGAGAAATCCTTGCCAGAGAGTGTTGTCGCAGGTCTGAAAACCAGATCCCCTTTCCAAGCCAAGAGCTGTGCCCATCTGGGGTCACCAAACTGTGAATTCTTGTGGAAAAGCTGTGAGTCACAAATATAATTTCCTGCAGTATCACTATGTGTGGGTTCCTGCTTAGGGCTATATAGAAGCAAAGGCTGTGCCACCTCCAAGAGCACACATGATGAAATCAAGGGCTTATTCTCAGGTGACTGCATCTTCAAAGAAGCTGACTAAATTAAAAGAGAACTGTCAGAATGTCTGAGTCCTTTGGAAGTCCAGCTCAGTTGTGCTGTTTAGTATCTATGTACCTGTTACTTTGCTTTAGTTTCATCGAGTAAGGAAAGGAAAACCAAGAAATGAGCTCAAGTGACCCCATGTGGGATAAATGGAACACACTGACAGACTAGAGGCAAGGGCAAGCTTCCCTGACTACAGCAATATACAGCTGATGGATGCGATGAAACACACAAATGCTATGGTTTTCTGGTGAATGAAAGGTGATGAGAAGAGAGTTATTTCAGGCTTTTCTTTGTGAAGTCTTTCATAATGCAGATAGCTTCTGTGTGGTCTTCAGTACCAGCAAAATAGGTGTTTCTTAGAAGCTTTAGAGAAAAGTATAAGAACATTTCAACATCAAAGTGATGGCTAACACCGCTCTCTTCCCTATATGCTGCTATTGATCCTCTTAATGGCCCTCATTTATTGCCTTCCTTTTTGCTGTACCAGGAGATCATTGACTCCTGAGTCTAGAGGTTATTTGGCTAAAGATGAATGTAGTTATACTTTTGTTGGCTTATTTCTGTTGGTTTACATCTTACTGACTGGGAATTTCCTACAAGAAAATCATCAAAGAAAAGAATTCTATTCCACACTGTGGTGGTGAGTCCTGAAGAGAAAAGTAGGGCTGTCTCATTTTAGTACAGAACTGAAAGACTTGATCTGGGGATGCCCAAGGACCTGCCAGGCTGCTCCAGAGGTAGAAGTCATTCAAATGCAAGAATGAAAAGGGGCATCAAGTTTCTATGAAATGGAGCTTAGATGCTGCAGTCAGCTCTTTGCCTGGCATCAGAAGTAACTGCTGACAAAATCAATGTGATGTGCTGTGCAGGGAACTGTATATCACAGTATCCATTCAAATGTACTCAGTGCAAATGCTGAGCATTTGAAGACTTAATGTTATACAACTTCTATCAGGAGCAGAAATGAGGATGCAGGGAATGTGAGTTGGATCTCTTCCTGAGACATTGATTTGGATTGGAACACCAATAAAAGAGAAATGGTCTCCCAGTGATGGAAGACTTTGTGTTGAAACGAAGTGCGTGCAAGTATGTACATATCACATAGCAACTGATGGAAGATGATCAGATAAAAATGTTGATGTGAAGACAAGGTAAAAATCCAGTTTCAGGCCTAGTCATCTTACAGAAATGAAACACAATAACCCAGAGACTATTTTAAACAGTTATTTCATAAAATCATACCTTGCCTTGACCTTTTCAAACTTGCCATTGATGTAAAAATGTGGGAAGTTAATTAATTAGGACTCTCAATTCAAATTTCACCTTGGCAATTTCAGGTAGGTCATGCAGCATGACTCTAAGGACTACTGCAATATGTCATAACACAAGCCTGGAGTTAATATGTAAAACTTCGTGATATAATATCCCACAATCTAATGTACATTGGCACTCATCAACTTCTATCTGAAGAGATGGTTTAATAGGCATTTGTTTAAGATCCTGAGGTTATCCTAGACATAAGCACCAGACATGAGTGAACCAAAGCTGTCCTAAGATATTCAAGAAGCATATCCATTAAAAACTGCAGGTGTGCTCTGTCCATCTGTGCCTTGGCAGAATATAAAACTCAACATCACCTGAAGCTGACGTGGTGTAAGTACTTATTGGAAGGACTGGCACATATGAGATCATTTTGGCTTTCCCTGCAAACACCTGTCATAGAACATGCATAATGAACTTGGACAGAGTTTTTAAATCTTGTGTAGTGCCAGGTGGAGAACAGGCATAGAGATGTGCATGAGAAAGGTATTTTTCACTCTAGATGAGACTGTTAGACAAGAAAGAACTTTAACGTTATCCTTTACTGAGAAGGTTTTTGCTCTGAACTTAAGTGGATCCTGGAAATTAAAACAGTCATACTCTCCATATCCTTTTCAAAAATAATAATAAAATATAGTTTAACTGAAGGCATTTGAGCACTGATTCGGTACTGAGTATTACTGCACTGAATCCATTGCCTCTGTTGCACTGGACAAACTGGGAGTGTAGTTTCTCTTTTTTCAGAGGACCATGGTTTTCCCTCCTGCTTTTGCTTGACTGGCCAACAGCTGAATTCAGAGTGAACAAATTAGCTCAGGCATAAAGACCTAAAAATATCAAAATAGAGGTAAGTATCAATGTTCACAAAAGTTTTTGGTAAAAACAGCCTGTGATTCCCAGTGATTCTGGTTACTGCAAGCTCTGTTTTGTGAGCTTCAGGCCATGGCAATGCATTTGTTGTTTGTTTTCTTGGCATTTAGCAGATTCCTGAATATCCTTTTGTTATTTTCAGTCTCTTGTTACCTTTTGCCTCCCCAGAACCCCCAGGCAGAGCCCTCCTGTTCCTACAGGAGGTCTCCACCCTCACCGTGGAGGGAAATAGAGGGGCTGGGGGATGCATCTGGTGGAAATTAAATTGGAGCAATGACACACTGAGGAAGACATTGCATTGAATGGGAGGCCAACAGGGTACCTGGTGCCCTTTTAGCACCCATCTGCAGCACTCCACTCACTTCTCTGCTTTTCTTCATGAAGAATCTGCTGCACAACGACCAAGGTAAGAGAAGAAGAGCCAGCCCTTAGTCACATTGGAGCAAAGGAAGATTAGCACTGACCCTTACTGAAAAGAGGGGGAAAGCCAAAGGTACAGAGAAGGTAAAGACAGTAGAAGACATCCAGGTGCTGTCCCACAGAACAAGAGGCTCCTGAAAGTGCCAGTCCTGCAGTAAGGAAAGGCTTAGTACATGGATAAAGGCTTCTAAAAACCTGCATGTTCAGACTGCAATGGCCCAACAGCATGACTCCAGTCTTCTCTGAAGTTAATGATGGTCAAGGGCTTGCGGCGCTAGGCAGGACCAAGCCAGTGCTGTGTGCATCTGGCTGAGAAAGGCTATTGTATTCTCCTTGGTACTGGGCAGGGGGTGATCTGCCCTCAGAGTCTGTGTGTTGTAAATACCAGTGATGGTAGTAGTGTCTCTACAGGGACACTGAACTTGCCAAAGCCTCCAGGAATGTGCTCTCTGCTCAGAAGAGAGAGCAAGAGCACATATTTGCCAAGTGGTCTCAGAGATACTTTGAAGCATCTTGGGCCTTCCCTGATTTGTCTTTTGATGTGATTTATGTCCTATGTGTGAGCGGACATCAGAGTTGTTGCACTATTTAATGGTTGTTTCTAATTTTATCTGGGCTTTGTGAGTAAGACTTAGGCTCTTAGAGCTGAGCCTGAGCTCACAGCTCCTCTACAGTATTGCCCCACAGGCTTGACATAATGATGAGCACTAAACCCACAAAACTTTGGTTTTGTTACCAAAGCAGAAATGCCTCTTGGTGCACATGTCCAACCACAATTTTTCCTCTGTGTTCCCTTGTGAGAGCAAAGCTGTGATGAAAGACTGACAGGTGATGTAGTACCACTGGACTGCTCTCTGTGTGCAGGTGTGAAGCTATCACTCTGTTGCTGTGGTGTTGAGTCACACACACACTGTCATCAGGTTGCTCCTGTCTCACCACCATTCCTTTCCATGAAAGCATGAGTGTTCATCAAGACTTACATGGGTACAAAGAGGTCTTTGTGCATGTGTGCCATCCACTGCTCCTGTGGTGCACAGCATCCTTTAAAAGGCAGGTCACACTTCAGAATTAATATTGAAAATCTTTAGTAGTAAGAAGTGATTAGAAGCATTATTTTGTATAAATGCAGCTTTATTCAGTAATTCACATTACTAAAAGTACTTACTTCCTTAAGACTCTACTTGTATTTTTGATTTTATAGTAGCAGGTGCAAAAGCAAACTGTTATTTTGTTGCATGGCCATTTCCAGTCCTCCAGTCTAATTTTCTAGACCAGTTTGGTCAGTTGTTTGCAGTACAAGGCAGGTGAACATGAGTGGGTGAAGAAATAGGGGGGGGAGGGAATATCCAGGATATCAGCATGCCCTTGTCCCAGGCTCAGCCCTTGACAGGACTTGGGAGGGGCAAGTAAAACTCCGGGAAGAATGGGTTAATGGCAGATGCTTTCATTTTCCAGCTCCAAATTGCATGCTATGTTGTTATTTTTAAGACCTTGGAAGAGATGAATTGGGTCAAAATAATTCAAAACCATACAACGTACTGATCTTTTGTTGGAGCCCTGAGAAGTAGCCCATGTGCCACATAAGTTGAAACAAATTAATTTTAGAAAATAATTTTAGATCTAGTCTGTCTACTTTGAGCTTCCTGACTTGAGAAGTGAAGGATTTTAAGATGTTTTTCATGCTGGAGTGCTCTGAGATCTCATTTAGTAATGCTTTTAATAAGGTTTTGATTTTCAAATGAAAAGCTCAGTAGAAGGACAAGTGACTGCAAATAGTAAAGCACCATCATCTCTCATTTTAATACTCAGTGATTTTATATAAATGATCATAACAGCCAGTTCACTCTGCCTTGTCTCTATGGGTATTTGATTTCAGAGAAGGCTGCAGCCTGACAAGCAATGTAGTGTCTGTTTACCTTTTGGTTTCTTCACAGGGATTGGATGTGACAGCATCTTGTAGTCATGACTGTTGCTTGAGCCAGCTAGGAGGTTAAATATTTCATTATGATGGTTTTGATACTTGCATTGATCTCCTGTGGATTCGTAATTAAAGACATCACGAAACAAAACAAACCTCCCCCAAACAATTTTGTGTGTCTAAATCACTTCCGTATGTTTCTTGTTCCAAATTATGTACGGGTTTCTTTTTAATATAACTCTTGGCATGACAGAAACGATGCTGGTTACATTGTTGGTATCGTTAGCCTAGCACGTTTTCAATGACACCAAGTTTGTTGGGACAGACTGTGAATTCCTTGTCAGTTCTTGAGAAGTCAAAGCTTAATTGCTGATCAAATGTTTAAAATATGACTTGTATTAGCAATGGGTTTTGGTATAAATTCTTTCTTGAGACCGTTAGGCAAGAAGCCAAAGAACTGGCAGTGTTGCAGCTCTGCTCAGCAGCTGCAGTTTGGAAGTCAGCTCCAGGCTTCTATTCTGGACTGAAATTCTCAAGTTTTTCAGATTTTTTTTCTTCCATTTTGGTGGGAATAACTGAGAATAACTTTAGGCCAATCTGAAATAGATTCTCTCCTCCCCCTTTCTATTTTTCCTGGCCAGTTATTCAGCCAACCAATCAGTTATTATGCAGTTCTCTCTATTATGTTCCATATAAATCCATAGTTCCTACCAGGTTGTTCTCCATCACTCCACCTTCTTTCAATAGTCATAGACAAATGGTTATTGAATCCAAATATTATTTGCAGATGTTTCTGCAAAAAAAGCAGACTTTTACCTGTGCAACCATAGAAGATGAGAAAGTAAACCAAAATAGAAATTTTTACTGAGTTCAGCTCCAAACATAACTCTATTTTTACAGGTGCATCTATCCTTCCTTCCTTCCTGTTTTTGTGGAGATTATCAGCTCATCAATACTGTACTCTTCTTCTGAGTTTTACATGCCTCTCTTGACAATGTAGTGTGCAAAACTATTAACCACACTCCACTGAAGTACTGTTAATCCAATAGATAGGTCACCATTGGGTCTGGGAAAGAGGAGGAGAAAGAGAGGTTTACTGTGAAAGAGACCACCAGCATTCTCTAGGAGCCCACTGGTGATATTTTCCCCTCCATCAGCACACCGAGGTCAGAACTTTCTGCAGCTGTGGGTGAAAAAAATAGATAGCAGTTAATCCAGGATTAGTGCTATCAAATTCCCTTAACATGGAGTTATGCATTCAGAATAGACGTTCCTGGGCAGCCCAACAAATAGGTCATTTATCTCTACTAGTATGGCAGTTCAAAGGCTCTTCAGGCTCCTTGTTCAGGACTTTTTTCTTACCCTAAAAGCAGTATGTGAAACCTCCTTGTTCCAGTGGCTGGCAAAGGAGCCTGATCTATGGCTTCTGTAAGCTCCCACTGCTGTGCTCAGCTTCTTAGCAGATTCCCATAAGTAGCTATCTGAAGGTGTACACCAGAGCAGGTTGACACTTTGTGGCCAACAGGGTCTTCCTCCAGAGCAAATTCTTTTCTCCTTTTCCTGGCTAGATGTTCCCCTGATCTCATTTCTTTACCTATACTGTCATTACCTGGACTTTGTCTTCAAGTTAATCTCATCAGTTAATGATCGTACCAAGTTTGAAAAGCCCAAGTGCTACAATTCATTATTATTTCTTTTGTTTTCTCCCTGACACTCTCTCCAAGTCCAGATCACAGGATCTCTCTGTGTAACCACATCTCCCTCTGTAGCTTATTGTCTTGCATCCAAACAACTGGTCCCTTTTTTCAGCTCAGCTGCTGCCTATTTAACTCCTGTGTTACTGGAAATATATCATGGAACCAGGGAGAATTAAACACTGGTAATTCCTTCATACCATAATTACAGAACTGGCTTTATGGGTGTTTGTAGAAGGCATTGAATGCACATCTGGATCATTTCTGCAGTGTGTGTGAGCCTGCAGCACAGTGTTACTTTCTGGTAAGTAAAATCTCTCTCTTTCCTTCTTTCCTACCTAGCTGTCAGTTGGATACAGACCCCCACCTCCCCCAGGGTCCTTTGTGTTTTTCCACCAGAAAATTAGAAAAAGCAGGAGCATGCCAAACATGGGTGAGTTTTGGGGATGTGAAATTGTGCTAGATACTTCTGTGGAGCTTGTGTGAATTGTTAAAGGAGAATTTTGCCTTTGCAGTTTCTTTTTCCCACACCCCAAGTTACCCATAATTATGCTAACTTTTTACACGAGTTTTTACTCTTCTGATGTAAAGGCTGTGTCAGACAAATACCAGGTCATTGCTCCAGACCATGGGGTTTGGAGTTGCTTGTGCAAGGATCTTGAAAGCATAAAATCACAAACAACAGCTTCTGCTTTGGAAACAGTCCAACCATTTTGCTGAAAAAAAGACACCAAAACAATCTAGGCAAAGCCATCAGGGTTAACTCAAACCAAGTGGTTACAGTCAGGCAAAAAAACCCAAAAAACCAAACCAGACATGGGAGCAGGAAGCTCTTAATACTAGGCTTCACCATATGAAAGAAATTGGTCATCCAACAGTAAGAGTCCACCAAGGATAGAGAGGCAACAAAGCCCCCACTCTTGTGGTAGTTTTGCTTCCTGAAGGACAGATCTATTTCTAACTGTGATGAGTTCAAGTAAACTGCTTTTATGGTATCCAACATAATACTTTTAGTGGGTGCAAATCAGTCTGGTTGCAGCTGCCCAAGTTTTCTTTCCTGTATTCATTGTGGCTGGCACTGGTGACACTCCATGTTAAGGGGGAAGACTCAGTGAAGCATAGCATGGCATTGCTTGTTTTCTTCATCTCTTAATTTTCCAAGCTGATAAATGTGGTAGACAAGATGCACACAACAATTAAGGTTTGCAGCTGGAGCAGCTTAGCAACAGAATCTCTCTGCAACCATGAGGACTCAAATCAGTCATGAAATCCCAAGGCAGCCTCTGTGTTGGTCTTTGTGGCAGCACAGGCCAGTCTGGGGTAGTGCTTCTCTCTGGTACTGCTGTGTCCTGGGCTCATCCCTCTCCAAATGCAAGTTTACCAGTATGGTTCTCAGCTCTCAGGCCCCCAGCCAACATCTGTGAATCTTGCAACCTGCAGGGACATGTCTCAGGGTACTCTTGATGTGTCCAGCAGCCTGCACTACTTCTGTCATCTTTTTTCTTCCACATCAGACATTTCCTTTTTTCTGACCATCACATTTCTTGCTTCTCTCCGATCTATTGAAATTCTCCATTTCACTTTCCCCTCTTTGTTTTTCTCCATACCCAGATCCTGCTTACACTTGTTTCTTGTCCTACAGAGACAGACAACACAGGACAAAAGGGCCATTAAACTGTGAGATTAGCTGTCAAAATTAACCAAGTTAACCAAGGTGTGAACTCACCAGGTTTCAGAAGATAATGAAACACTTAATATGATGCTTGGATAGCTTGGGAGTCACTTTATGGAGGCTTATGACTTTATTTCAGGTAGTTTACTTGGCTCTCAGCTGTCACTTTTCCATTCCCAGCAACTCCTACCTCTGACTTCATTCTCAAATTTTCCTGTTTCGCCCATGTTGTTTGCTTGCTGAGTTGCTTTGGCTAGGGACAGGACCTGTTTGTATTAACACAGGTTGGACAAGTTTTGTTTTTTTCCAGGACATATGCCAGTTGTGACAGAATTCTCTAACCCCCTTAGTTAAAAATCAAAAGTTAGTAAACACAGTGGCCTTATCCCATACCCAGACCCTTCTGCACACATCACACTTTAGTGAAACAGTCTCTTGTCAGAGCAGCCATCTAGCCTGCCCGTGTTTCTCTTCCACAAACTTCACCTGTGGCCTTTTTCCATGCTCAGGGGCACAGCACAACAAGCTCTCAAGACCGTCTCCAGCAGAACACTGCTGCCCTGTTGAATCCGTTCACACTCATGAGCTGGCAGCTGCTCAGAAATTTAAACTTCTGCTTCAAGGAAAATTTTGAGATGGTTTCTGGTGGGGGACAAAAGCTCACTATAGCTGTTCCTTTTGGCTCAGTGACCTTTTTATCCCCTAAGTGCAATCTTGAACCTCAGGCACCTCCAGCATTTAGGAGACTGCTAGAAGCTGCAAGAAAATGCAGTGTGAGCCCTGAAAACAACAGGAAAACAGATCGGACTGTTCTTAAAAGACTGACCAAAACATCCTGGTGAGCCATGAAAGCACTAATGAGTCACACCCCAGGATGCGCTAAATAGTAATAGAATAAAGCTGCTTCTTTCAGCTCCCTGCTGGGACCAAAAAGCTGATTCTTCATTACTGACTTGGTTTTTTTCCCTCTTCAGTGAGTTACTGGCTGTAATTTATGATTAAGTAATTCCTTTGGGAAATTATTCCTCATGGGGAAAGAATTATGAAAAGGAAAAGAGATTTCCTCCACCTTCCCCATTCATCAGACCGATCAGAATAGCATTCAGAAAATTCTGTTATCATGAGACAGCCTAGCCTTTGCTTCCAGTTTTGTTTGGCTGATTATTCTGAAAATGGATTGAGTGGCATCCTTGAGTCCTTCCCACTGAACATTAGTAAAAAGAAAGTTGTTTTACTATGAAAAACAGCTTACATTCGGTGGTAACCTCTTGTGTTTGGCAAAAAGAGTTCTGCCACAACTTTTTCAGAAGGCAGGCTTGCATTGTTTATGATAAGCGGTTTAACAGAGGACAACTCTGTTTAAATGAAATTCTAGCAAGAACGTCCAGCTTCTGTGACCTGAATTCAGTGCTGGTCTTGCCTTATCCAGGCATATGGATGGATAAGCCTTAGCCAGAGTACAGGATTGATTTTGGAGCAAAATGTGCCAAAAGATAGGGTCAAGACAGAGTTCTGGCATCCACAGTCATGACCTTCTGCATTTTGAGAAGTGCTGAGAGGAACTTGTTTGTTCCTAATACTGTTGTGACTGTATTTGTGGTGGTGTGTGTATATATGGAGGGCAGAGTTAAAGCTGGAAGGGTGAGTATTTTTCCAAAGAGCATTTAGAAAAACCATACAACAACAACCATAGCCCTGCTGGAACTGGAGCTCCTTGGTAGGTAGAAATGTATTTGTGACTTTTGTTGATATGTTCAGCAATTTGTACCTGCAAGATAAATTAGATAATTTCCTCTATCATCCAGTGTTGTGGGACGCTGTTTTGCTGATCCAATGCAGAGAATGGAAACTTGGCTAACTTCAGGTCCAAGGGGCCAGCCTAAATGTCTGATTAGTGATCCTGCAACTGGCATGTTTTTGTATGGTATTAGGGAAGATGAATGATGGCTGTGTTTGGGCAAATTGTTTCCATAATTTAAGAGAGAGAAAATCAGCGCATTGCTGATCCAGACTTTGTCATAAGCCATTTGAAACTCTTCTGTGGTTTCAGCTGAAAGGCATTTGGAATCAAGGAGAAATTGATGCACATTGGATTTTGGTGAGCATCTGCTTGAAAAAGCAGTGGTTAACTGTCACGCTGGCCCCATGGGGTCACCTAATAAAACGGTTCACGATTTATTGGCAACTTTGGCACCAGTTCAATCATTCTTTTCTAGCTCATTTAAAAAAAAACCCAACAAATTACAGCATAATTACATGCACAGCAATAGTTCAGTCTAAGAGACTTCTTGAATGCCATTAGTAGACATATCGTATCCAAATGCTGCCAATGTTAACTAAAACTTTAGAAGCCTGAGCCAAATGGAGAGACACAATTTTTCCTTCCTTCCTCCTTCTATTTTTCACTCTTCTCCTCATCACTGCAACTAAAAATAATGTGCCCTGCTTGCCTCATTTGCTAACTAAAACATGTATACCTGCTTGTTAAACTGTAATTTTAGCTTCACTTTGATTGATAGCTTGAGTAGGAAAGGTTTGAATTTTTGTCTTGTATAGACACATTCAAATTGCATTGCAAGGCTGTTAAATGCTTTGCTTTTGTAGTCATCATGCAGACTAGAGCTTCCCCAGTGACTGGAAAAAGTTTAAATGAATTTAATGAATTTGGGGTTCATTCTCTTTTTTCCTAGTTTTTTAGTGAGGGCTTTAATAAAGCTGTGGCTGTTTTGGAATGGGGAGTGCATACCTTCTGAGTGAAGTGTAGCCAGAGCTGCAGCTGCAGCTTTCTTTCTATATGTGTTGCTCAATAGGCTGGTGGGAACTGATGGAGCAGACTGCTGGGACTGCCAGGTGGGATGGCTCCGCTGTTGTTACTGGCTTAGGCCCAGTTTAATACCTCGTAGCTGAATGGAGGAGAGATGTTGAAGAGGTGTTACTAGAAAAACATTGCTTTAAAATGGGAGGCCTAAAAACCAATGATTATGTTAATGTTTGTTCTAATTGTACACTCTGGAGTGTATCATGTTAGTACTCAAGGAGGCAGAGACGTTCTATTTTTAATGGCTTCCTGCCCACTTGTAGCCAATGGGTCAAGTGCTTTGCCTGTCTGCCAGTCCATAAAGGGTCTGGATACTTTGCCAACCACATGCACCTACTATCTGCTGTGGACTGGTGTGCCAGGCATGGAAAGGACTTTTGTGACATCTAATGAAGTACTAATAGTGCTGTGACAGATGGTATTTCTTCTTTGGTAGAAGTGACAGGAACTGGTTTTTGAACCAGAGTTGCCATGAGTCCAGTTCAGCCTGGATGGGTATGGGCAACTGTTTAAGTTCCTTTCTAAGCAGAGTAGAACACAGCAGAGAGAGAAAGGGATAAAAGGCAATAGCCATGTGGTCCAGACTGAGTCTGAAGCCAGTATTCACTTACTGCTGTTTCTGAATAACTAATTGTCCTGGTTTAGGGCAGTAATGCAGAGCAGCACTGGCAGGATGAAAATGGCCTAACTGAGTCAGGGTAATGTCCTGTAGATGACTGTGGCTAGTACTGAATGCTTAAAGAAGATGCATCTACAGACACTCTTTTCAGCAGAGACTCATGCCTCAGCATCTGGACCATTGTGGCCCAGCAAACAATGGATCTGCCAATCTATTTCGTTTCAGGAACACAGTGTAAACTTCTCACCACAACATTTTGTGGACAATGAGGACTAGAACTAATCCCATTCCATTAGTCAGATACAGGAATGAGTTGTATATTTTTATAGTTGATTGTTGAAAAATTTTCTTTGGCTTTTTTTTAGATTTGCAGACAGAAACTGTTACCAGATGCTCAGTGTTTGTTTTGCCAGAGGGATGTTTTCTTAAAAATCAGCTTCGCCATTAGAGGCAAACTTCTACCCAGTCCATGCTGATAAATATGAATGAGAAATATCAATCCACTTGAGATAAAATTACCTAGGAGATTGTAACCACTTGTTAACAATATAGGTAGTAATGCCTTCATATCTTAAAACCAGATTTGGAACAGACTATCTGTCCAAGCCTCATACTGTGAAAAACAGATTTTAAAATGAAAAGAGGTCTGAATGACTTTCACTGAACTGGTACAGTTGAACAAGAGGGAGCATCTCTGTTAGAAAAACTAATGTGTTGCATCCTTTTTTGTATTTGGTTGGGCTTTGTTGTTTTTGAGTATGCTGCTTTTTTTGTCTTTCAGTACATTTTGGTCCTCTCCAGCAGAACAGCTGATGTCTCCTTGAGTGTGTCTTTAAATGCAACAATCATGCAAGTAAAGAAATCCTGGTTATAAGTGGGTGAAATCACAAGTAGTCAGTTCATTTCCCTGCCATCAGTTCTTTGTAATCAGAAGATAAAGTCACTCCAGAAAATGCAGAGGAGGCTCTGCTATCCATGGCATGCCGTGCCTACAGTTAGCACACATTTTAAATCACAGTTCTGGAGTTTATTTATACAGCTAAATGTCATATGTTTAAAAATAATGAGTTTATTCAGAAAGAAAAATTCTTCTCAGAGTGATTAATTAATGGAGGGAGACTCATTCCCAGAGTAACAGCCAGCTAGAATTATTCCAGGCCTTCACTTGAAGTCAATTACCTGTTGGAAAATCTGTTCAATCCACCATGTCAGTCCAAGTTCAACAGCTTGAAATAATGAATGGTACATAGAAAGAAACAGTAAATTTTTCCTAATTGCTCATGCATCTCAGTGTAACGTGTCAGTCACATTCAAGGACAACAAACTGTTTTGGGAGTTTAAAGATAAAAATAATAGGGTTTAGACAAACAGTGGCTTAGATAGCTTTCTCATAGTGAAACAGTTTGGTTTTTCCTAATATGTATGAGCCTTCCTGAAAAAACAAGTGACAGTGATGTTCTTAAAGTGGTTATGCCATAGAGCACTATCACCAAATTGCAATTGCTGCTCTTCAGAATCCTCACCTCAGCTTACAGGCAGCTGCAAAGCACAGTCAGGCTCACTTGGATGTTCTGGTCTCCCAAGAAAGCTTCCTTATTGCTTTTTCCTGATCTTTCAGCTAATACATTTGTGTGGATCCCAAATGAGCAGGATCAGATAAACTATAGCTACACTGAACTGCTTTGCTAGATGGTGACTACGGCTTAATGTCCCTCCCAATTTAGGTTTGCTCTTTGACCCCAGCTCTCAGAGTTTCATAATGGAGTAATGGAGATATAAAAACATATTTCACAGTGAAACTTGGCAAAGTGACAGCTAAGAAATTATTTTCCCTACTAATTTTAAATGCATCAACACAGTCAGTGTTAAGATATTCTAAGAAACAGAGGATGGGGGAATAACAGCATTTAAAAAGCTTGATATCTCATGTTGATGTTCATGGGGAGATGACATTTGTCTTTTGTTCATGAAAAAAATCTCAGATCTAATAATTTCAAAATATTAATGGCATACTACATAAGCAGCAAATGAATATATTGACTAAAGCTGGGACTGATCTTTTCCAGTGGATTCCTAACATGTCTAGTAAAAAGAGGAAATCTAGTTGAAGGAATTTATGCAGTTGACAGGCCAGAAGAACTCTGGTAGGGATGCTCTTGTCTCTGAAGTAAGTAAAATGCATTTGTAAATCTTTCTAAGTACAAACTTGCACAATGAACTCTTCTGATTCTTAGGGTAAGTACGTAGGTTTGGGGCTTGTTTTGGATTTTTTTGGTTTATTTTTTGGGGATGTAGGTTGTTTGGATTTGTTAGGGATTTTTTGTTTATTTTTTTATATAAGTACTGAATTTTTGACAGAAGGTAGCAAGAGTTCGCTCAGGAAATTCAAAGCTCTCCTTGACCATGGGTTGTCAGCTCATTGTCATGGTTTGTCCTTCTACTTAAAAAAGTAAAATCTATGGCACAGAATAACTTAAAATTGTTTGGGAGGAGCTACTTTTGGTTGTACTGTCAGGTCAATTGAAAGATGTTTTCAATATTAATTTGGAGGCAGAGGCAAATAGACCAGTTACATTTTCTAGTTTTCCTTTGGAGGAGAGAAGCCCATAGTGCTCTTGCACCCAACTGAAATCTTGGGATCGTGTATGTGTCCAGGGAAGATGAGGTGAAAAGACACCAAAGCAGAGATGGCAGCTGAGAAGCACCTGTTGGTTTGGAAAATCATCCAAACCAAAAAGCACCAGGGGGGCCTGGGCTGGTGGTGGAGCAATACAGGGAAGAGGCAGATGCTGTGGGAGGTTCATATATATTTCATATGTATATATTTATATCTTCAGAGGACTAAAGTTCTCACCACTGCTAGGGAATGTACAGAATACTTTCTTCTGTGAAAATACTCCTACTTCATGCTTTTCCTAAGATAAAAATCAATCCCTGTGTGACAAAGAAGTTTGTTTTGAGATATTTTTAACTTGTGGTAAAAAAAAAAAAATAAAGTGGTGCCATTTTTTGCTTTCTGTCTGTGCCTGTAAAATTAGAAGAATCCTATTGATTCACACAGCAGTGATGCACAGCAGCATTTGTATTCTGAGGAGGGTGAAACACAGTCACACAGTCAATGGAAAACATATTTAATGAATCCACTTATATTAATTTGCCACCAATAGAGGTTCTTCGTAACAAAATGGATCATTGCTCACATGAAGGCAATGAATAAACCCAGGAAAATACATGTTCTATGCACTAAGCACCAAGGGAGATAATGCCATGCAGATGTCTGTGATTTATGGTGCTCTGTTCTATTGTCTCCTAGGCTTATACCTGATAAGAAATGAAAATTCCAAGAGATGGCAAAGACCTCCTTCGGTTTCAGCTTCCCAGTTTTTTGGTGTTGTTCGAAAGATGATTTCTCAGGCAGATATTACTTTGTTTTCAGTCATATCATTCTTAAAATACGCAAGAAATACTTAGTGAAGATCATCAATGAAAAGAAAAAAGATTACAGAACACACTTGAATATGCAACTAATTGTTTTTAACTGCTTTTTCAAAAGGACTGTGCTTTTGTAGAGCATCTCTCAGATGCAGACTTGAAAACGTGGTAGGCAAATTGTCTCAACATGTCTATGGGCTAGGTCAGTACTATTAATCCCTTTTTACAGACAGAGAAAGCTGAATATCAGAGAGCCAAGAATATTGCTTTCCAGCTTTGGTGTTACAAAAGGACTGTCAGACCAGAGAGTATTGTGTTAAATTCCACCCACTAGGTCCAATTTAACCTTTTGCTTTTCCAGCAGAGGAGTCTACTACAACTCCATCTTTTCAAGTCACAGGTTATAAGGCAGGGATGGGTTGTTCATTTCTGAGACATACAACATGCATCTGAAGTCAACTGAAAGCTTCTAAGTTAAAGATTTCATAAATATGTCAGAATGGATGTAGTCCCTCCTGAAGTTCCTCAGCTTGAGACTGTATAACCCACCACCATGTTGCTTGTGTTCACAGTGTGGGTAAACCCCCCCAAGAATGTATGGCCCTACTAATGTTAGTAGTGTTTTTTACATATCAAATGCAACCTGGGTGTGGATTACTGGGTGCATCTAATCAGCAACCTTACTTCATGCAGTTTCTCCAACAGGTACTGAAAAAAAAAGCCCAAAGACTAACAAAAAAGTTAAGTTCATGGTGGATAGAGAAACCTAAAAACACAGCAGTCTGTGAAGGTTAAAAGTCTGAAGGCAATTTTCAGTCCTCAGAATAAGTGTTTTTTCTGCGTGGCAGAGGATGTATTTTGAGGTAGACTTGTTTAGTGGGATGGAGATAAACTTTGATTATCACTTCTTTGATCTTCTCTTGCTGAAAATGAAAAAACCCTGTTGTTCTGGACACCTTAGGCTCCAGATAGGATGCACGCAGATGGATTTACCTTGGAGTGGGCTGTCTGCTGCAAGGGCTGTCTACAGCTTCAAGTGGCATTGTGCGTAAATCCAGCCAGACTCTAAGGCCTCTCCCTCTCTTCTGTCCCACAGATATGTTGGGTGCTGTGTTAATGCCTATCAGGATAAAACCAGCCTGTTTTTCACAGTATTTATGAGAGTTTCCACGTGGTCTCGGAGCTGCAGACTGGCTCACCAGTGGCAGCAGCCAGTGAAAAGAGGAGCCTGCCCGGGCACGGAGAGGGTTGAGCTTTTCTGTTTGGCAGAAGCACCTCTGAAACAAGAGCTGATGGAGGTGCTGCCAGTGCACTGGCAAAGGACAGGAGCAGCGAGCTGCATGTGCAAGGCACTGGGTCATGCTGTTGTTTCCAGCTTGATGCTGCCTCCAGGGTGCTGCCAGGTGCCCTGAAGCAGCCAGAGCTGGTGGGAAACACCCCTGGCCTTTGCAACAAGCATATTGCAATGGCAATATTTAATCTCACCTGAGCAGAAGATAGTGCTTTCTGAGGCTTGTCTGGAGCCATGGAAAAAAATTCCTGTAGTACCTCAGCCCTTTCTTGGGCTAATATACTGCTTGTATGCAAAGGTTTGCCTTTGCCCTGACCATGCCAACACAAACCACACCACACATCAAGGGTATTCATGTAATAATTATTCCACATACAGCCAGCCCAGGGATAAGGTGCTTACCATGCTGTGGGATGCTACCCAATACCGTGCATGGTTTGGGTAAGCTGTAAGAATGTAAGGAGGGTGGTGTAGACCTAACAAATGACATGTCATTGAAAGCACAGGGTAAGTTGTGTGAAAAGGAAAGGGGCTGGAAGTGTCACTCCTTTCAGCATCCTGTGAGAACCAGTCTTAGGCCTGGCAGAAAAGGGAAAAATTGCAGTTTTATAAAAAGCTTGTGGTTCAGAGCTCAAAGCTTTTTGAAAAGCCAAGTAATGCAGGTGACAACAGTGCAGTTTTCTGAAGGAATCCAATTTTGGAAATAGGCCTGTTGAGAATATTGAAAATCCCATTGGTTGTCTTATTGGTGTACTTTTGGACACCCACAATCTCCCACTGAGAAGTTTTGTGAAGTTTGCATAGCCCAGAGAAGCTGCATGCAGAGGAGAATGCAGAGTTGGCTACAGGAGAGCTCACACTGGGGTATATTCTTCCTCTGGCTGATGGGGTGGGTGATGGGACCTTCTAATCCTGGCCCAGGAGGATGTGTGAGCTTTAGCATGCCCTGTATGAAAGAAAAAGTGGGATGAAAAGCATCCATTAAAAACTTAAACATTGGTGAAGATACAGAGAGTAGTAAAAACATTGCCTGGTACAGGGGTAGACAAAGGTCAAAAGAGCTGTTCTGTGTATTTTATGTATCCAAAAATTTTAAGGTAAAATTAAAAAATAAACAGAAAAAGTGGAAGCAGTCCCCAGAGTTGCCAAGAGAAAGAAACAAGATATCTTCATGTATTTTGTGGACTATCTCTCCACTTTCACACTAATACCACAGCCCATGTGCAGCGTGGGAAAGAAAGAGTTGAAAAGGATGAGAATGTCCTTAATACCTTCAACAGTTATGCTGCAGTGAGGGGTGAAATGAAGGGAAAAGGAAAGACCCCCTTCTTTCCCTCATCTTTTTTTTTTTTTTTTCATTCCTCATTTAACATACACTAATGAAAAGTTGAGAATAGTTACTCTCTGGAATCAGATTTTACTTTCAGGATAGTTAGAAGATCTTAGTCCTTGTATAGAATTGGTTATACTAATAATTTTTGTCTTCCCCCACACTTCACTCTTCCTCTTAGAAGAATGAAGTGTGGGCAACCGGACATGGTAGTTTTGAGTGTTTGTTTCCCAATATTGGATGCCTAGAAAAGTGAGCTCAACATGTTGCAAGTTAATGGGAGCAGTTGTGTTGTCTTCAGGGCTCACTGAAGGAGCTTGTAAGGAGGCAAAGAAAGAGGAAGTTGATTATGAGCTTGTTGTCTCTTTCATGACTTGGTTAGGTCTCTCTAACACTTTTTGGGAACTGTGTAGTTCCATGCAAAGTATGGCAATACTAAAGCACTAAAAATACAAAGGTGAGCCATGAGCTCATTAATCCTTCCAGGAGAAAATAAAAGAATTAGCAAAGTCTATGGTAGGCAGAAACAGCCAAACCAAATGCCACCTCTGTGAAGATAAATGTGCTGCAAACAACAAGAGCCTACAATATTATGACCTTTAAAAAACATGTGTTTCATCAATGGAAAAATGAATTGAAGGTGTCGAGGAGCTGGACTGTTCGTTTATCCACTAACATCACACAGGGTTTGCCAGCTGAGCTAGGAGGCAGAGCTGACAGGGCCCCCACAATTTCCTTTTCATACAAACCTGCACCAAAGCTGGTAGCCATGGGGAATGCCTACTGTAGGACATGAATTTTTGGGGCTTGTCAGAATTTTTTATAGTATTACAATTGCTTTTGGTGCCAGCCCTGACCATCAGCAGTTGGTCCACTCACAGCATTGATATTTGCCACTGCAAGGTATGGAACTTTGTGGAAAAGCCCAGCCAGGGAAACAGAGCTG
Organism: Illadopsis cleaveri; assembly: GCA_013399915.1. NCBI lineage: Eukaryota > Metazoa > Chordata > Aves > Passeriformes > Timaliidae > Illadopsis > Illadopsis cleaveri. Next base: position 37,114 of record VXBB01004032.1, read on the forward strand.
TGGTGGTGGAAAAGAGGCAGGAGAGGAGAGCAGACCATCAGCCTTTGAGGCGGGGAGAGTTGTTTTAAGCAGGTGCATCTCACCAAAGCTGGGAGCAAGAGAAATGAGACAAAGCACAGGTGACGGGTTCTGGGCGAGTGGGAAATGTGCAGTGTGGCACTGTGCAATATTGAGTGTGTGGATTCACCATGCCTGCCTGCAGGGCCCAGGGCTTTTCATAGAGGAGCAGGGATCAGGAACACAGTGGCTGCAGTGCTGCTCTGACAAGCCATGATAAATGCCAGCTTTGTTAGTGTGTGTGGCAAGTTACCAGGAGCTCAGTGAATTCCTGTGCTTGGACAGCCTCGCACTGGGAAGAAAATATGAGCTGTGAAGTAATAATGATAATAACAGGATTCAATGAGGCAGATGTAATCCACATTTCTTCAGCTGATCCTGGCTTGCAGCACCAACTCTGCTTGACAAAATTGTATTCACAGGGATCTTTTCAGAAGCTGATTTCAACAGCTGAGCTATGGTGTGGCTCAGGCTAGTCTAGAGCTGAAATACAGCAATTTTTTCTTGGAAGTCATATTTACAGAGTACTTAAGTGAGGCAAGTACCCTGAAACATTGTCCACAAGAATTAGTAGTTTGAGGAGAGGTTTCCCACTCATTTTTAACACTGTTAATTTTTGCTCTTTTAGCTTACCGTCAAAAAGCCTTGGTAGTGCTGAGCTTCATGCAAATCTGTATTTGTAGCAAGCACATAGGAGCCTGAGAATAGCAAATATTGACCCTCTTCTGTGTCAACAGGAAAGGAAGTGCAAAACTGGCCATGGGCAGATCAAATTTCATTTTCAAAATCAACATTTGGTGCATTCTTTTTGCTTTCAGCGTGACTTGATATGTTGATGCTAAGAGGCTGAAATCCCTCCTGCTGCAGTTGGCCTCTGTGTGAGACATCAGTGACAAGTCAAATTCTCTGGGATGCTCAGGATCCTGACAGGCACCACACACATTTCTTTTTCTGACCCACAATGTTATCTCTCAGGCTATCTCCTGCAACCCAGCTGACACATGCTCCTGTACCCTTTGGATACCCTGGAAAACACCCTGCAGTACTTGGGCACTTCTGAAGGTGAGCTTTCACATCTACAGTTTTCAGGTCCACTACACTTCACTATGCTTTTTGGACAAGAAATGTCTGCTATCTGTGGTGAAAATCGCTGTTATTTCAGTTAGACTAAAGTAAAATGTAAGCAGAAGTAGTTATTTACAGCATGCACAGTAGGAAAATCAGTCACAGTTAATTGAGTCTTAAATGGAAAAAAACCAGCATATATGCTTGGACCTTTGAGAATTCATCTTGTTGTGTTACCTGCCTGGTGCTCTCCTGACTCATCCCTTGCTGGGGGCTTTGCCTTCCTTCCTTAACTGTGCCCACAGGTCTCCAACAATTTGTCCTGGCATTAGCTGTCACCACAAAGACCAATCTTACCCACTTTCTGTGCCTACCCACAGAGTCCTACCCTTCCACCTCCTCCTCCTCCCTAGTGGCCTTGGACATGCTGTGGGGTCATGTACTGATGGGGGATAGACCACCCATCCATGTTGAGACTTAGCTTTATTTTTTGTTGTTGTGAGTTTATCTTTCACTGCATTACCCTGTAGACTGTGAAGCTGCAGGAATACTTAGGGCAATACCAGTGAAGGGGCAGCTGAGGGGTAGGAGTGAGAGGTGTCGGCTGGGCTGGGGTGGTTTAAGGTCTTTATGAAATTGTGTCCTCATTGTATTTCTGCCTGAAGCATCTCCATGTTTGAAGCCAAATTTTTGGTGTCAATCTATCAGCAGAGATATTTGATACAATTGTCTAAATGAGCTAGATCTGTGTAATCCCTGACTGGCTCTTGATGGAGAAAAGACGTGACAGTGATTTGCCACTTTAGGACAGCTTTCATTTGGAGCAAGATGGATATGATGTGATGGTTGGAAATCTCAGAGGTGTGGGAGCCATCCACCGAGCAAGGTTCAAACTAAACGTGGGACTTGAACTCTGCCTAACCTCAGGGACCTTCCCTCCAAATAAATCTGAAGCTCATTGGCAGCTGCTACACGTGAAAGCTTGCAGTTATACTCCTGTCTGCTGGGCAGTAGATGTACAAATGTTGGCACCAAATCCCTGCAAGATACAAGCTACACTTCACCACGTATGATTTAATTGCAAGTCACTGACCAGCACACATTTGTTCACTTTGTTTTCCTACTGGACAAAAGCACTGCATTGGTTTTTACTATGTAACTGTAAAAGGTGAAGGCAGGTTATTTTTCTACATCATCTTTTCAAGGGTAGCTGAAGCCACATGGGTTCCTAAAACCTGTTCTGGGGAAAATCTGGTAAATCTGTTTTAGTTTTTTGCCATCTAGTGAGTACCCATCAACATCATAGTCAAGATTTGCCAGTGAAGCCTAGGAAGCTAGATGTGGACCATAATTTTCTTTCTAATGTGAAAATATGGGTACCTGGAACCTGAAAGCCAAAAAGTATTAAGAGTAGTGTGAAGATGCCAATTTTCTTTAATTTCACTTAAAGTAATTGACCCCATTAATGTCTGGTCAGAAAGAGAGTTGCCCTAGCATTTTGTTTCAAATGTGTTGGATTCACAGAGACCAGCAGGAAAGATCTGGGGAGAAGTTTGGCAGGAATCACAGTCACCAGGAGGCTTGTTCACCTTCACAACAAATTAGCAGACACACTGGTCTGCTCTGTTTCCCCAGAGCAGGCAGGCTGGGCAGCCAGTGGGATGAGGGCTGTATATAAGGCAATGCAATTCCGAGGTATAAACTAGGAATGACCTCTCAACTGATGCATTTGTAGGCACAGCGAGGCAAATACATCTTGGTCACATGTGTGTTGTTGGGACTTTGAAAAACAAATATGAAACACCCAGAGCATTCGAAATGGAAGGAGAGGTTTCAAGAGAATCAGTTTCATCTGGAAATGTATTGTCTGGCAAACCAAGACTCAAGTCAGTTCAAGTGGCATAAGGACGCTGCTGTATGAAAGAAATACAAAAAAAAAACAAACCAGGAAAGTCACAGGAAATTAAATAAAAATTCTGGTGAAGCCATAATCCATGTTGCTGTAACATAAAAAACCTGAGACTTGAGTATTTAAAAAAAACACCCTTATTTTTTTTTTTCTTTCTTTGCAAAGGTTCAGCAAATGAGTGACTCAGCCTTATATAAGAAAAGTCTGGCTGGGGCATAATAAATGTGAGTCACTACAACAAATTTTCAGATTTTCCTTGGGACTCTTCCTTACAGGATCCTTGTATTGGGTAAAGGAAAGGGATAGGGAAAAACTTGCATCAATATTCATATAGCTATGAATACAGATGAGATTATGCAACTGCAAGGAAATTACATTTGTCTCCTTTTGCATAAATGGGTGGTAAGAACACTTACAAGGCAGTCTTCACAGAAGAAGTAAAATGTAGGACTATGGTAAAAAAAGACCAGAAACACTATAGATATGAGGTTTGAAGGTAGGAGAGCTAGACAGGGAGTTTCATTGCTTCAGCCTTTTGGAAAAGGACTGACTCTGCAGCTGTTCAGTGTATGATGCACACAGAGATCAGGGATGTTGAAGGATGTTATTCCCCAGGTGAGCAGATGTTTGCTGGGTAACCTTTGCATACTGCTGGAATAGTCACCTGTGCCAGAAAGCTGGGTTGTAAAACTAATGCTCTCAATCCAGGCATATTTTATAAGGCCAAGACAGACATTGAGTTTATATTGCTTTTGAGTCTTGTTTATCTATCTGAAAGCTTTGTTAGGTGACAAACCCTTGGGGTTTTTTTTGCTCTAGTGCTCTCTCAGATTTCCTTTCCTTTCCAGTCCGTACATTCAGGATTTGAAATACCTCTTTATGTTGGAAGATAATTTTTAAAAATGGATTGGGCACAGCTGAGCCATTGTCTGAAGTGTTTAGGTAAAAACCCAAACAAAACCCAGCCCAAGGAGCAAAAAAAGAAGGGCTCATTTAGAGTCTCTCCTAATTGTCCAGCTGACACAAACCTTTAAGCCTTGAATCAAGTGATTCCCATTTATTTAATGTGAAATGTATTTAATGAATTAATAGATGTTACTTTTATGTCTCAAAGTTTTACTTGTTTTCTACTGAAAATCACAGTCTCCTAGGGCCAAATGGCCAGTGCTGTTCTCCTTTCCTGCCTCACATATTAAATATGATAGTCTTGTTCTTCTGGGGGAGCTGACCACACCCATAATGAGCACTTCTCAGAATCAGTCCTGCTGGGACTCTGCACAAGTTACCTCAAATTAAAATTCCTTGTCAGAAAACAGCTCTGGAAAGGTAACACCAGAACAATCCATTATGAAGATAAATGCCTGGCAACAAAATTAGAGATTAGAGTCCAGCAGTTAACTGGAAAGTACAGTTCAGAGGATCCTGGAGCATACTTGCTCTTCATTTTCACTTGCTTTCTAACTCTGAAGAGCAAATGAAAATGTAACTGGTAAAACAAAGTTCCTAGAGAGAAACTCAAATTCCAGATGGCTGATGCCACCCAGGCACCAGCTGTGAGGAGGTAATAAACTCTGCTTTTAAAAAGAAATAGGCAGTGCCAAGCTGCTATTTCTGCAGTTGGGGGTTTTTTGTCTGCTGAATTCAGATGGTTTTAAGGGCCACACACATCTAGGGACTGCACAGTCCCTGGTATGAGTATTCTCCTCCCAGTTGCCATCAGACTATGTATTCTTTCATGTACTGAAAGAAATGTTATTTTGGTAGGAGTGAAACTTTTGTCAAGCAATGCCAAGGAGTAGCCACAAGTTATTTGGGCACTGGATACATTTTGCCTGAAGGCAAGAGCTCGCAACACTTCAAGAGAATCCATAGCAGTCTCTGCAAGGTGAGAGATTGTCTTATCCAAATTTTGCCTCATTTTAAACAACTGCAGTTGTTGCTTTTTTTTATATTGACAAACCATGATGTATAGGGACATCCTATCCTTCAGATATTAGTTGACAGAGGGAAGGAGCAGGGAAGGGGAGGACTAGGGAGCAGGCAGGAACCATTTTTGTAGATGCATCTGGCTGTGTCCTGAGGAGATGCATGGGGAGGCAGGGAGGGAAGATAAACTGTGTTGGCTGTGGCACAGAGGAGAGGAGGCAGCAGAAACTGAGAGCACAGCACAGAGGCTGAATAAATGGCTGTGATTTCAACACATGGATTTTTCAAAGAAGCAGCACCTTATTTGTGGACACCAGGCATCAGAAAGAGCCAGGCATTCAGGTCCCTCTCAGCTAATAAATGGTTTGGGATAGCCTTTAGACAGCCATAATGGTCTGCTCCTGATGCTACTGAACTAGAAGGGGCTGTGTTTTGTTGCTGGACCTCCTGTGTTTTGGACCTGCACATCCAGGTCTGGAGACTGAGCCACACTCCCGGTGCCAGCCATACACCAGTGTGCCCAACAGTTCCCTGTTGTAGCACTGTGTGCAATGCCTAGTGAAACAGGTGGTGATGTAAGAGGTGAATGCAACAGCTAAGCTCACATGCTCCTATGCAATTACACGTGAACTGTTCTCTCCCTTACGTCAAGCACAGCTCAGCAGTAGGAAACCAGGTGTCTCCAAGTTCTAGATTTGCTAATGTTAGGTTGTACCAGACTATTCACATTGGAAAGGTATCAAAGGCATAGGACAGGCTCTGAAAGGAGAGCAGAAGAGATAAATGGGATTGTGAGGTTCCTATGCTGCTGCTGTTGTCACAGAAAGACAAACTAGCTACTGCTTAAAAGGACAGATTTCTGCCCCCCAATGACTCCCATACGACCATATGGAGCCTGAAAAAAAGTTAGATTTTGAAGAATTATGCATCATATAGAGTAGATATGAACAACAGTTCCCTGTTGTTCTTTTAAAAAAAAAAGTTTTCTGTTTTGTTCCCTAAAAGAAATAATTCTAGTGTTTTTGGCAGAAAACTGCCTTTCTATTTTGCCCCTCTACTGTGAAGTGTAGAGATTTGTGCCCCCTGCCCTGCATCTATTTGCTGGTGTGTTTTTTGAAGAAACGTTTTTAACTTCTGTTTTTCATCTGTAAGTCTAAACCTATTCATTTAATTTCAATTAAATGCTTCAGACTGACCTGAAATACTGTCTGGTTTTCCTTTTTACATTGTTTAGAAAAAAAAAAAAAATTTTGTTTAGCTCACCTTTGCCTTTGGTTGGAAACTTAAAGCTATCAGTATTTGCCAGCTTTAAATAGAAATGAGCAAATATTCCTTAGCCACTGGGTGAGATCTGTAACTGGCTTGGAGCACTATAATCCTGGTGAAGTCAAAGGAATCAGTCTGATTTATACCAGATGGTTATCTGGATCTCCAAGGGAAATGAAATCAGTATCACAGATTAAATTTACCATAAGTACAAGAAGACCTGTTTGCATTGCTAAGACTACATCTGTGATTCCTCAGAGATAAATTTTGTCCAAGTCTCCACTACCAATGTTGTCACCTTCATCCTGCAGAATGTGCTTCAAACCAGCAATAAAATCCCAGGAGATTTTTGTTGGAGCAATATTTTAGCCTTTGGGCCCAAGATTTGCACCAGTGTTTGTGTGATCCTGGATTTTAAGTACTTTGCTGTCATCTGTTCATTATGAGTGTTTGTGTCAGAAATGAGTATGAAGATCAGAATGAATCAAAATGAATGGGAAGATAATTGTTTTGGTTGATTATTTTTTGGAGGGTGGACACAATAGCAAAGAAAAATAATTGGGCTTTGCCAAAGAAAGCTTATATAACAGGGATGATTTGTTTTGACATGGATAGGAACAAACTGTGGGGAAAGACTTCCTGAGGTTCTGCATTTGCATAGGTGAGGAAACTTGCAGCTTGAAAAATGAAACCTGCGATTTATGAGCACAAGGGACTTCAAGTCAATATTTTGTTCCCCTTAGTTATTCAGTAATGATTTTGACAGTTCCTCAGAGTTTGAAGAGATGCAGTTTTTGGGGCTGGCAGGATGTAATGTACTAGCTGATTTCCAAAGCTGTCACTGATCTTTGATTTATATCTTCTATATTTTCTTTTTTGGACTTGCTAGTACCATCAAACTCTTGCCTGCCTTGGCTCTGAATGCAGCAGTCACTTTCCAGGGTAATTCCAGGCTGGCTTGTCCTACATCATCTCAAAGAGGCTGCAGCTCTCCTTCTGTCTTGCCCTGTTATGAGTGAGTTTTAAAACCAAAAAGGACATTAGAATTGTGACTGAACCTTGTGCTGGGGCACATGTTGAGCTCCAAGCACTCTTCCTAAAGTTACTTTAAATCTATGTTTTTAGCAGATGAGGCACCAAATTTGTGGGTCCTTGCCTGTGTGAGTAGCATGAGCATTTCTTTCACTGTAGCATTCTGCCCTTTTTCTGGCTCTAAGTTAGTTATTTACATACTTGAAATTATTTAAAATTATAACCACGGTGGAAACTGTCTAGGATGTATAAATTGCTGTGAATTATTTCAAATTAGAGAAGAAAGTGAGGAATGATGACTCTTAGCTGTAGTATCACATGATCACCATATGTCTGTCTGAATTTCATGGACAAATGCCTTCATAAACACAAAGTCCTGTGCTGTATCAAGGCTTTCTTATTGCTTCCCCTCCAAAGAGAACAGTCAAATCCCTTTTAGCAAGGTCACAGGGAAGAATCCTAGTGGTTTCAGGCATGCATGAAACAGGTGCAAATCAAACTTGCCTGTCTTCCTTGTGCAAAAAGAACTAACTGGCATAATTATAGCACATTGATATTTAGCTGACATAGAAAAGTGAGTTTATAGTTTTAGGGATGATTTTATTTAAACATTTTGGAGCTGTGTTTGTAAAGTCAATGACAACTTTTTGAAGTGCACAGCAAAAGACAGAAGGATTTTGGGACATTTTGTCGATGCTGTTCCTGAAGTGCTGTAACTTCCTTAGTCCTAGGGAATAACAGATCCAGCTGGCATAAATACCCTTCTCTGGGGTTTTTTTTTCTGTTTTTGGTTTTGTTTTTTTTTTTCTTCCCCATTTCTTTATTTCTCTGTACCACCAATATACATGGTATAGATTGAATAATGAGATGTTGCTAGGGCAGGCAGTGAAGGGCAGCTCTGCAGACTGGGATTATTTAGCATCAAACTGTTACCAGGACATGTTTATTAAAAAAAATGTTTTCCTCACAGGCCTGGTACATTCTGTTTGGATCTGTAAGTTCCTGCAGGGAGATGTTGATCCTTTGTCTAATGTTTGTTTTTCCTGCTTCCCGCTGGAGCATATTGCTAGTACATGAGTAGATTGCTGTCATATGACCCCAGACAAGTTGCTACAGAGAGAAGTTCTATAGCTCCTTGAGAGGGAAGTTGTATTTATTTTTTGCTAATAACATGTATGCTTCTTGTAATTTGAGAGAGGTTACTTTATCTATGCAGCCACTGACAGAGGTAGTATTTTTTCACCTGCCAAGTTTTTCTACTATATTAATAGTACCAAGGGAGCCAAATTTTCTCATATTCACTCTCTTTTCTTAGGTAAAGCACTTGCTCAAATAAAGCAAATACTGATGTAAATTTAGAGTAAGTGGGGAATTTTTTCATAGTAACTAAACTTTTGAGAACTAGATACTAGAAATGCAATATTACTATGCCCGTTTCTTCTTCCTCGCTTAAAAGCCGGCAAGAAGACTAAGATGAGGGAACACTGGGATGGGAAGCAGAAGTGAGTGTGAATAACCTGGGTCTGTAGCACTAGCATAGATATTTGATGCAACTGACCTTTAGTTGTAAATACTCTCATAATTCCTGAAGCCCAAATGGGGTCATAACCGTGAACTTGGGAATGGCTGGACCAGTGCTCAGTGTCTGGGGAATGGAAATGTCTCACTCCATCCTGGGCCAACGCTTCCAGTGACTCGAAGATGACCTAACAAAAGTCACTGTGCCTTTTGTGTTGGGATGCTGACAGGGCTAGGAAACTTTTGCTGCACTGATCACAATGTTACAAACCATAACTGGCCTGAGAAAGCTGACAGCATGGGTGAAGGTGCTGTTCCTGACATAGGCAGCCCTATGATTTTAGAAATTGATGCTCAACCTCGACTTGTGCTCAAGAGCATTCTCTGGAGCATACTTGTGTAGGAAAAACAACTCTTTTCTTCATCTCACTATTCTTCCAGCTTGTGTTATGGTCTCACCCCGTTAAGGACAGAGTGTTCCCAGAGGACTGGTATATCTACTATACCTCCAGAAGGTAGCTGTAGCATACGAAAGAGCAAGAGTGGCAAAAGGACAAGACACCCTCTATAAAATGCCTGTGAAGTCTCTGGTGGGGGCAAGGTGCTTCTGGCTTGATACAAATGTGGTGTTTTGTTATGCTACTTTCCTGCCTACCCAGGTCTCATGGGAAGCCACAGCTGTCACTGGAGGTCCCTGAACTCCTCGGCTGATCTTTTTCCAGTGCGTAAGGGGAGAAAAAGGGCTTTGGAAGGTGTGCATCCTCTGGGCTCAAGGCTGCTGAGGTCAGGGAAAATTACACTCATGGTAGGAAGACTGAATATTAATATGTTTCAGAGGGGCTATCTTGTACAACTATTTTCTTACAGAAGCTCTGGTCTTACTGGGCACTCTGCTGTGTATGCCAGTTAACCTAAGATTTGCTTCTGATGGACCATGCTGGCTTGTGTAAGTTCAACTGCCTTTCTGCTCTAAATGGCTAATTCCACAAAGAAAACCTTTTTAAGCATTAATAACATTTCTTGTGATGAGCTTGACAAATGAAGGAGTCCCTTAAATATCTGCCTTCCCAACATCGTGCAGCAATGAGGGCATGACTTAGGGAGTTATTTAAGGTAATACACTTTTAATTGCAGTCTCTAGCTAAGAGAGGACTCGGATCTTCAGTACAATTCCTTTCAAGGTGACCATTGCACAGTTGTGTGTTGCCTGGACAAGCCGTGGTGTCACTGTTAATAAGGGCACTCATTGGAAAAATAGTATCACCCATGTTAGGTCTGCTGGCATTCTATGAAAATGCAGTGACTGGGTAGGTGTCAGTATAACTGTGCAATGACAGTCTCCTCCCATGGAAGGCAATGGTGAAGTTCCTACTGTGCGTAAATTAGCCAGGGCTTCCTTGCTTAGTCTTTCATTGAGGGGCATGAGATGAGCAGCACTAGGGGGGCCACAGTTCTACCCATGTTTCATGCAGTTTAAATACTGTGCTTGTCACTATTCTCTTGTCTTTGACCAGAAAATCAGCGACAAAGTTCCTCAGTGTAAAAGGAATATGTTTGTTGCTTCAGAGTCTATCACACAGTCTTGAAGACTGATATGGAAGCAGAGCTGTTCTTCTTTAGGAACTGATTTTACATACCAAAATTGCCTCAAGGCTCATGTCATGTAGGGAGCCTGCTTTTCCTCAGCTGCTGGTTTTGGCCAATGATTTACTTCTATGTAAGGCAAGTGGTTATGGAGAGATAACCAAATCAGAATAGTACTTTTCCATACTTTGTACTCCCCTTGACAGAAAAAAAAGTCAGTTTTAGTAAAAGTTTTTGACCTATAGATTTCTGGCTCCTCTCTGAACTTGGCTGCCAATTAATGGCTGCTTCAGGAGCTGCTGTGATTATAGTTCAGTTTCTGTTGACAGTCATCCACCTTATAACCTCTGCAGCTGGCAGCATTGGTGGCATGCACTGCAGAGATGTCCAGGACTGAAGGAGGAGGAAAAATAAACAGCACACTCAGAACAGGATGTGACCGTCCTGCTTCTATGATTCATATCCTGAGCAGCATCCCTTGGACCAGTACAGCCCAGTGACCAGGTCCTTGGCCCACTGGTTTCCAGGAGACTTTCTGATATTAGTGTTGTTTACAGGGAAACTGCTTTTGGCCTGTTTTTTCAGAAACTCCTGCTCTTGGCTTGCTTGTGAGGTGAAAATTTCTGCTTCAGCGAGGGGTCTCAAAGAGGCTTTGTTGTGCTGCAGCATTACCTAGGATTTTGATGTAAAAGTCATTTAAAGTTAGAGGCTGCCTCATCTTACAGCATTTCCTGTAGAGCTGGTCTGTGCATTCATGAAGGAGAGATGTGGTGAGGTTTCTGGTGAAATGTTCATCCAGTGTCCACTTCCATACAGTGCCAAGGTTTCCCTCTTCCCATGCTGTCTTCTGCTTCAGCTTTTCAGTCAACTTTAGCGTTTTGTGGCTGCTGAATAGTTACAGAACTTTGTCAGGGAGCTTTTGGGATAGCACATCTCTGAGGGCACCAGGCTCCCCTCTTGCCCACTGACACCTCTTGTTTTCATTCCCAGCATCTGAGTGCCTTCCAAGCAGATTTCAGTTCTTCTGAACCACCAGAAAATTTTCAGCTGCTGCTACAACAAATTTGACTGCCATCTTCATGCTCTTCCTGAATAGTTATCATCCTTGTTTACAACCCAGAGAATGAAAGGGGAAAGTAGAAGATACTTCTCTGTGAGAGATACAAGACAAGAATGAGTTTTTATGGTGTACTCACAGTGTCAAAACCCTCTAACTTTTTCTGGTGTGTAACTACCCAAACACAAGCTATGAAAACATACAGATGTCTTCTCCTCAAGTCTCTGCAACCTGTAAAATTGAGGATTCATCCATTTCCCTGAAAATAAATAATTTTATGGCTATTTTTCTAATTGTTTGCATGCCTCCTTTTGGAAAGACCAAATCCTTGTGACTCTCAAGAGGCTCTGCTGCACCTGACAACTTATAGTCTGTTTCCTTTTCCATAGCTAGGTTTAGCTCTTGATTTTTCTTCATCTAATCTCCCAGAGAGATCTCACAAGTAGTTCAGATGTTTGTGTTTTCTTCCTGCCTGCGTCATGAAGTTTGTAGAAATGAAGTGCAAGATTTTTTATCAGATTGGTGTGACAAATATGGAAAGATAAAGGAAAACCAAAAATCCTCTCTGAAGCTTCCATGCCATTGAAATACTCACAGCAGAAGGTGGCTTTGCTGAGATGGAATTTATTAATCATCGCAGAAATCTCTACAAGGACTTAACTTTTTCACATATGTCATGTGAGCTCCTTTTCCCAAAAGTCCCATGTCACTAATTTGGCTGCTGACCTGTGTTCATGTCGTTGCAGTGTCTGCGTGCAGTGAAGTTCTGCAAATAACAAGACAGGCCTGCCTTCAAATTTTCACAATGGAAATACATGACTGGGATAGCAGTCAAGGAAACTAATGGCTGTGGAAAGGCTGAACTGTCAGTAACAGAGCAAGAGTGAGCAAGGGAGGAGAAGTAAAAGCTGTTGATTGTCAGTCACAGGCTGACCTTGACGTCTGTCTGTTCCTTTCCCATAGACAATATTTTGCAGGAGAAGCAGCAGAGAGACAGCTTTGAAGAATGTTGCTTTGAGGGCTGGGAGCTGGCATGTTGGAAATGAATGTAGATGCTGGTGTATGAAGCAGGAGGTGACTGCTTCCTTCTGGGTCATTTGGCAGGGTGCTAACCCAAACCAGTGAGGCTGCAAGGGTGAATCTCACAGTCTCTATAGGTGAATCTCACAGTCTCTCTGTGGGGTCTGTCCATACCCCTGGGGAAGGCTAGGGACCCTGTAAAGTGATTGCATCTGCAAAACCAAATAAGGGGCAAATTTTAGGCTGACAAAATGTTTAAGAACTCCTTAGCATGATTGCACTGCATGACTTGAGAGAAAAAAAAAAAGCCTGCCTGGAACAGAGCAGCAGATCAAAAAAGATATGAACTCTCCCAGCAGTATCCTATCTCAGATAATCTTTTCATATGACATTAATTTCCTTAGGCAGAAGATTAGGCACTTTAAAATGAATTATAGTGACTTTAGTTTCTGCTATCCTTGCATATTACTGCAATTATCTGGATGGTCTCTTAGTTGCCCTGCTGCCATCACAGAGCTGAAAAGTTTTGTAATGGTTCAACCAAAACCTGCTCATTCTGTGTTTGTGTCTGACATATCAGTATTCCATAGAATGAGCACCTCTGATAGTAGATGGAATTAATTTCCTACTCCTACCCAAACAAGATCTACTCACCACTTATCAAAGACATTCCAAGGTGAATTTTAGATCAAACTTGTAGTGACTTTTTCCTTCAGGTAAATTCGACTTCAATTGGATAAGTCCCTCTAAGTCCCTAGATTACTCTAATGTGTCATCTAGAAGTGTCCTAAAGGCTATGTTGAATTACTGGAGAAAAATATCTCTGATCTGTGGTCAAAGTATTAAAAATCGAAGGCAGCATTCAGAAAAAACATCCTAGTTACAGGCTAGGCTGAAAGGATAACTCAAGAACTTTAATCCCAAAATTAGAGATTGAGCAAAGGACTATTTTTATTAATTGTTAGGTGTTATGAGGGCATACAACCTTTTTAAACCATATCCTTCGAAAGAAGAGGTATCACAATCTGCACTAATGCTAGAAACAGCCCTAAGAGCTGTATTGCTGGAGGGCTTGTTCAGGTTAGCATTTCTGCAAGTCACTGCATTGTGCTGCTTGGATTTACTTTGCCTGGCCCCAGCACACAAAGGGTGGCCCAACTCAGCAGCCTGGAGGACCTCAGTCACATGAGATGCTCTGATACTTTCTCACCAAGAGTTTCTACTCTCTTTTAACTGACACTCCAAACTGGTTGAATTTAATGAGAGTCTTTCCACTGACATCATGACTTTGATTTATACCCTTAGTACATAACACATTGTTTCAAATGTGAGTCTTAATATCCTTATTCAGTCTGCTGCTCTTCCAAGTTAAATTCCAATAAACAGAAAGAAGGAAAAAATCCACAAGACAAGTTTAAGAGATTGCTCTGTGTCTGTTAGAGGCAACTCTTGACTAATGTGAAGAAGCAGTAGGAAAGGGTGTCTTTTGCCTAGGAATTCAGAGTCTAGGGGACTCTTTGCAGACAGAATGTTGCACAGCTGAGTTGTTTTCTATCAGAAATGGCAACTAAACCTCTCATGCAATAGTTAGACCAGTAAGAATGCTAACGGTATAAAAACCTTGTATGTTTATGTTAATTAAATCTGTCAGCCACTGTATTTTTCTTCTATTTTTAGTGTGGTTTTCTGAAGAAATGAGGCTTATACAGTTGCCATGGCTGTCTGTCCATCTGTTGGTCCCCCCCGCCACCGCTCCTCCATGTAACTTTTCAAACTGTCAGCAAATTTCAGCCAATCTGGAAAGAAAGGAAAACTTTTCAAAGACATTACCATTTTTATGCATTTCATGAAGTCTGGTGGAAATTTTCCAAAGGCTTGATCAATGCCCCCTCAAGGTAAAGTCGTGATCGTTCAGCCATTGTCCTTTCATTTTATCCAAAAAGTACAAAAGCCATCTGCCCTCTTGTTATGTGAAAGGTTTTAAACCAGTTAGACCATAGGCTGTTCCTTGCTTGCCTCAAAGCAATGGAAAAGTAAAGGTTTTGTGGGAGCCAAAGATGTCACTGGAGACAACTGTAGGGTGTCAGACAGAAAACAGAAATAAATGAGACTGCCACAGTGAATAGGTGACAGCAGCAAGGGAGGGATGCCTATGAGGTATCATTCACTGTCAGTTTTTCAGGGACATGACTATTTTTGAAGGATGAGTAAACATCAGAAAACCTGAGAGTGAGGGGTGCAGAGTAAACCCAAGGTGTGACAGGGTGGTAGTAAGCTGGTTTCAGCAGTATTATGGAGGTATGTAACAAATCCATAGGAAGCTGAGTTTCATTAGCTCAGCTGCTGACATTGTCTTAGCAAGATTTTGTTGGCAAGGTTAGACAAGGGAAGGACTGAAGTTATTCAGAAAATATGCACTCATGATTTCTTTGGGGTTGTGCAACTGTACTGATAGAGATAGCAACCCTTTTCATGATAAATTACGGCCAGAAGCACAACTACCCTCTACCACTGCCTTCCTCACAGCACCCACTGGCTTTCCTTGATTCCAGGACTTCGTTCTTCTTTAAAGGATGATTGTCTTGCTGTGCCACAAAGGTGGAGCTGCCCTGATTGAATGGAGTCTTTGTGAGCAGCTCCTTGGATGATGTGAGGAAGACCCTGGTTTAGAACTATGTGGAAGCTTATACTTGGATGGCAATCAGCATCCCTGGCTGGATGAAGCATTGGCCGTCTGTGTATAATTAAGGAGCTCGAAGAGTCCATTCAGTCCAGACAGTAAACAATGAAATGCTGACACTTTCAGCTCTGCAAGAGCTCAGAAATACCAGCATGCACGTCTGAGCCATATCAGTGGAAGCACACAAGGGTTACATTCTTTTGGTGATGGCTGCATTTTTATGTGAATAATCTGATGGGAGCCTGATGGTGTCCAACACATCCATTCTTGCCTTGTGGTTCTTTTGCCATCTCAAATGTTGTTAGTTTTAATGACACAATAATCCTTTATATATTCAGTTAGACATGTGGGTTACATCCTGCCCCCCTCCCCCCCCTCCTTTTTTTTTTTTTTTTGAGATGTAATTAGTTTTCCTGAGAAGCAGCAGCTTTAATGCTTGGGTAGTTTTCTGAGAAGCTGGGATTGAAAGAAGATTTTTGGGAAATGACAATTATATGTCCATGGCTTTTATTTGGTATGCTTTATTTTTAGTCTTTGTCTAGGCTGAAAGGTCCCGTTGACTGGCAGAAGATGCATTGAATCAGTGAAATTAGGCAATTCAGGTGTCATTTCCACCACCCCCCTCCCGCCCCCAAAATCATACAAAGAACTTGTATATTGACTGACGCTAAAATGCAGTTTTTTTCCTGAATTTATACAAATTCAACTGGTGCAAAATACAAATATATAGCTGGTGCCATATACAAATACTGGTACAAAAAAATGAATACTTCTTTTCCCCCATTCTCCAGGTCATTGACTGAATTTACATGAATTTTTGCTGAACTTTTGTAGAAGTTTATACGCTATGAACAGGAAATTCTGTAATGTTTGTATCAAGGTAATTCTAACAAGATATGTCTAATCAGTGTATCTTGGCAAACAGAAAAAAAAAATTACTACTGGCTTGGAAATGACCTTGAAATCTTCTTTTGTATTTCCCTTTCTGTTGTCAGCCCAAGGTGGCTCATGTCTGTCTTGGGGATTTTGTGTTACCCCATAAAATCCACTCCAGAACTACCTATATACATGCATAAGGATTCTGCAGTGGGTTTGAGCAGTAGTAAAAGAAAACATCTATGGAAACTTGTTAGAGATCATATAAGCTGTTGTCTTTTGAAGCTTGATATTTGCAGTTAGTCGCTTTTGTGTTGTGTCCTGGTTTCGCGGTATCATTAGGAAAAAACAAAAGAGAACAATTTTCACAGTTTGTGGGGATGCACTGAGGTGAGGGCACCCAGCATCAAGAGAAAACCTGTGGATTTACTTGTAGTTTATGGCACCTTTTTGCACAACAGATCTAAGGAAGAAGTTTTGAGAGCATCTGAGAGGTCTTGTATGCTCTGCCTGAGTGGAAAGTTTCATTATTATACTGGAATGATTAAGAGAAGCATTTTATTTCCAAGACAGAATGGGGACACATCTCCCTCCATCTTCTCACAGTGGAGGGAGCAGCACTGACTCCAGCCACTCTGATTAAGGTAGCTTCCCTCCCTCCCATGGGACAGGCTGCTTGCTTGCCCACTGTGCTCCTTGTAACAGATACAGTGGGGATAATGTGAGGTGTTGCTTCTCCTCAGCGGCTGGTTTGGCCACTGTGGGACTCCTAGGGAAAGTCAAGCACTGCTCCCCACTCTGCTCCTCTCACTTATATCTCTGCCTGGCCCTGGCTGCTGAGGAGCAGCAGAGGGCCCCTGTGGGCCAGGCTATTACTTGAATTAACAGGGAAAGCAATCAGTACTTCTTGTAAGTTGTTTCACCCCTCCAGTTAAGCTCAGCTTCAAGCCAGGGCAAAGCCAGGGTTTCCATCACTTCTGGGAGACAACAACTGTTTGTCTCCAAGAAAGCCCATAGCAGCTAGAAATGAAAAAAAGCACTTGTACGTCCCTTGGCCAATCTCTGCCTCTTGCTATTTTTTTTCTTTTCTCTTTTTATTTTTTTTAGGTATGTCTGGGAATGATGTGTCTATGCTAGTTTTACCTGTCTCTTGTGGAGGGTTTCCAATCCCTTATTTTAAATGAAGTAATATTCCCAGATGAAAAGGCTAATCTACTGGCAAAGCCCATGATATCATTTGTTTATATAGATCCAGTGCTACTAAAAGGTGGGAGTGGGGAGAGAAGAAAATTCCTTCACCATCTTGTACTTTATACTTGTCAAGTTGTATACACTGTCAGTGAAGCTGTGCTCTGGAATGGTCATGGATGGTGTGGCCCCAAAAGGCTGTTGGTACGGAAGGGGAGTCAGGGTGTCTGCCACTCTGGCTTGGAAGGAGTGTGCTACATAGTTCTCATTTTCTGCATGCATGATTAAAATTAAAGGAAAAAAAAAATCTTGGCTCTAGCAGTGGGAACCACACAGATGTGAACTGAATGCAACACTGATTTTATTTTTGCCTGTATGTCACCACTTCCTGTGACCTGAAGGACAGATTTGTCTCAGAGTTTTTTACATCACAGGCAAAGACATTAATTACCCTTTTCAGAAATAGTGGAAGAAAAGTACCATATTCAGTGTTTCATGATATTCTTTCTGTGTTTTGCTTTAGGTGAGTCTAACAGCTTTCCAAAATCCCAGATCTGTTGGAGATTTTATCCATTAGTTCCTCAGAAGTTGAGGATCCCAAGCATTTTCCCAAACTGATTGGTGCCACCTCTCGTAAATCCAGGTAAGGCACAGGCACAGACCATGAGGAAAGCACACGTGACCATGTGTGCATATATATATA
>VXBB01004032.1:55091-92835 GCA_013399915.1 Illadopsis cleaveri
TATATATATATTTATTTATTTATTTATATATACACACACCCTGTTTGGTCATGAGGATCATAGATGCCAGCTTCCTCCCCAGTCAGGGGATTCCATACATGCATATGCATAGCCAGAAACATTTCTATTGTGTGATTAAACACACATCAGCTCTCTCTGTTTTCTGAGGATGGATACTCCTAGGCCCCCAAAAGCCCTGCCAGCTGGATGGGTGCCTTGGGGGTGTATCACTGCTCGATGGCACTGCAGAAGCATGTCCATGCTTCAACAGCCCACAGCCCCTTATGAGCGTGGGCTCTGGCTCTATTCACATTCGCTGCATTTTCACCTTCACTCACTGTGCAGGTATCAACAGGCATCAGCCTGGTGCTCATTGCCTGCTTCAGAGACCTCGCAGCTGGCACTTGCTGTTTTGCAGCTCTCCATCAGCAGACATAGAAAGTCTTAGCCTGAAAAACCAGGCACTTCACATGGTGCCTTAACAAGAGGATGAATAGGCTGGAGTTGCATTTACAAGGAACTGAGTTCAAATTTTGGTTGCAGAGGGAATTATGTTTAAAGCTCTCTTAAACCCTTGGGAAACTTTCCAGTTTCTGGGGTTATCACTGTTTAATCATACCCTCAACCTAGTACAGGGTTCTCGCTCAAGTTCTCTCTCAAGACGGGGCTTGTTCAGGGACTTTTATGGATTTTTGTTTGCATGCTTGCTTTTTAAGTGAGACTCTTTCGCAATTTAATTTGAGGTTGTTTGTTAAAGGTGTCTGCTTTCAAGAAGGGTGCAGAGAGTTTTTTTGGTTTGTTTTCTTTTTTATGTAGAAAAAGTTAAACATCTTTCCTCCTGGTTAAAAGGTACATGACACCAGAAAATGTAACTGGGAGAGAGAGCAAGATGCACAGAGGAGAATGGGGAGCATGTTGGCATAAGACACAGTTGACATATGACATTCAGAGGAATTTTTAAATTGAAATTCTTTGAACTTTGCTTATTACATGAGTATTACATTTTATCTAGTGAAACAAGGGATGAAAGTATCTGGTGATGTAGGCCAGTGTTGGTATAGCCAGCCTTTTTTTTGCTTGCTTTTGCATATCTCCCATGCTCAGGGGTATAGTTATGCTTTTGAAAGAGGAGTTCATCCAGAAATGTAAGGTATGACAAATGCATCAGACCCTGCCTGCACATTTAAGTTTT
Organism: Illadopsis cleaveri; assembly: GCA_013399915.1. Lineage (NCBI taxonomy): Eukaryota > Metazoa > Chordata > Aves > Passeriformes > Timaliidae > Illadopsis > Illadopsis cleaveri. Next base: position 56,284 of record VXBB01004032.1, read on the forward strand.
GCACTCAACAGTTCTCCATTTATGACACAACAGGAACATATTTTGTTCTGCTCTAGTAGCAGCACTCAATTGAATGTTACTGGCTTGTTGGGAAATTAGATGATTTTTCTAAAGCTCTAGGCAAGGGACATATTTTTAAAATAAGAGTAGAGTGTTCAAGTGATGCCAACATTAGCAGTCTGTAAATTACAGTTGAGGTGCACTGAACAAACAGTGTGTTATCTCTCTGCATGCTTAAATTTCTGCACATTTTGGCAACTTGTTTAAAGAAGATAAGAGCTGGACTGTCAACACTGATTTCAGTTTTGCTGTGCTATGGCTTTCTACTTATAGGGGTCATGAAAGAGGTTCTGAAGGCAGCATTTCTTGTCAGTGAATTAAAGATTCCCTCATATCTGCAGTGTTTGCTTTAATTTGAGTATTTGTCATGGTTAATGAAAGATTGTCTGAGAAAGAGGGAGTAAACAAAGTTTTTCAGGTCTCATCAGCTCACTTGCATCTTCCTATTAGTGGCCAGAATTAGAGCCCTGTTTAAATGGCTACTATGCTCTGTGGATGCCAACGTGGGAAGCTGCTCATTGCTGAGGGGATGTCACTTTGTATAGTTATCTTACAGCCTTGCATGTTAATGTGGAGACTCTGGCCTATCTTGTTTATAGGAAGTGATCAAATGTAAAGCACCTACCTTAAATCTGGTGTGGCTTCCTGATGTCACCCCTAAGTGAAGCAGTTTTGCCCAGCATGAGAAAGATGCAGTGCAGGGCTTTGGCTGTGCTTCCAGCTGCAGAACTGCCCACTGCTCTCTGCTGCAGGAGCTGTGTTCTTGCCAACCAGCCAAGCTCAAGTCACTTAATAAGCGTCATAGGCTTCTCATATTTAGTTGCCAATGTATACCTTTGGGCAACATTCACACTCTCCAGTGCCTGCTAATTAATTTGTTTTCTTACACTTTGCTGGGTTTTGGATTGGCACCAAAGCCCCAAAGGGAAGATTCTAGCTGTCAAAAAGTGAATATTTATAATGAGTGTAAGGTGTAGCTGGAAACCACATCATTGTCACACAGCAGCTATGACATAAAAGATGCTATTTCTTCCATACTGTTTCCCATAAGGGAAAGAGATATTTTGGGAGGGCAGAAGATGTGATTACAGAAGACAGCTACATGGAAACTGTCATTGAGTACTCTGCATGCTGAAATATAGTAGTGTGCAGGAACAAGGCTGTTGAAGAAATATTTTAATAAATATTAAGACCGTGGATGAATAACAAAAATATGTAAGTGTTGAAAAAACATGGCTGGCTAGCCTGTGTAGCATTGTCCAGTTGAGGAACACAGGATTCAGAGTGGGAAGGTGAGGTTTTCCTCCTGGCCCTGAAACTACTGTTCTCTAAGGCCTAAAAGTTGTATTTTCCTTTGATCTCATGCTCTTAGATCAGCAACATGTGCCTCAGTTTCCTCATTTCTGAAATGCTGCTGTTTGCTAACATAATTCCAGACCATTGATTATAAGTTATATATAGGATTCAGGAGTGAATATTATGTACGTCTGAGATATTATGTAGGCTCCTGGCCATTTGCCAAGTGATGGCAGACTTTTCAGCCCTATGGGAGCCCTGTATAGAGACCAAGATTCCCTTTCTGTGTTGGGACTTCCTTCATCAATGTCAGAGCTCTGGTGCCCAGGGCTTGCCTGCCAGCTGTGATGCCACTCCTGCTCCCAGGCCCTGCACCCTCACACCTAGTGCCAGGATCCCACAGGCAGTGTCAGCTCTTGAAATGGCTTGTTAATTAACTATAGGGCAGCACCTCTTTAAATGTGAAATTTATCTTCATGCAGTCTGATGACCATACGGAGTAATCCTAGCCTGTAGCATCTTTCTCCGTAATGGCACCACATCATGGGTCTGTATATCAAGGAACCCTTTGTGCTCCCTGTGGTCAGTAGATATGGTGAGCTCTACCCAGTTGCTCTTGCAACATCCTGTTTTCCTCATGATGCTTCAGGGGATCTCTGATATCTTTAGAAGTGCCCTTGAAATGGTTTAGGAGAGGTAAGTATATCTGTTTTGAATATGCTGTACTACTGAAGATGATCTGAATGATGAAACAAAAGACAGAAGAGTGCAGGTGACAAGTAAATGGCCAAGGACATATAACAGCAGGCTGATGTACAGCTCATTTGGCACCTGCAAGTCCTCTGTGTTGAGTACAAACCCTTGCGAGGCAAAAACCAGCATCTCAAACCTCCTTACAACCTGTGGAGGGAGTTGCAGGGAGGTGGTGGCAATCATTTGTGTGACTGATTTTTCCCATCCCTGCTGTGTAACTGCAGAAATACCAAGGTGTAATCTCCAGGCCTGCACTGGAAACATGGAGACAGTGCTTCCCTGGGATGCAGTGGGAGGTGTGGGGGCTGCCTCCTGCTCTGTTTTAGCAAGAGAACATCTCTACAGCTCCCCATACCACCTTCTGTAGAATGACAACCAACATATGACTTGGGATTGAAATCCTTGCAGCTGATGGAAAAACAATTAAGATCTGATTAAAATTCTACATAGAGAGCCAAGAAAAGGAAGATAATGTCAAAGGAAAGGTGATACGTAGGACAGTACAGAGAAGTCTCTTAAGTTAAGCCTGTCATTAGGCAGGAGCACAGAAGGTGCTAATTGTACAGTGCATTTCATTCATCCCACAAAGGATAATTAACACTTTCCCTTCTGCCTGCACTGAAATGAATGGATTCAATACATATGCTCTCTTGTTAAGGCAGGAGTTGTCATATTCTGGGTCCTTATGTGCAGAAGAATTTTACTGCTGAGTTTCTTCACCTGCTGGCTGTTGAAAAGGAAATGTTGTTAATCATGTGTGGGAATGCTGATTTCCTTAATGTCTTTGTGAGTTTCCATCTCTTGCTGTTACAGAAATTATTGACCCAAGAATAAGCATCAGAACTGGCTTTCAGGTAAACGCAGGATAAAATACTACCCTAAATAGGGAAGAGTTGACCAGAGATTGCTCCTACCCTGAGAATCTGCATAGATGTACTGGAAGGGGTGGAGAACAGTGCAAACAAGGACTTTTTGGGCCTGTGTGGGCTTCCAGCAGCCTGGAAGGATGCTGGGGATTTTTTCTTAAGATTTCTTTCCGAGTTGATTCAGTTATTGACAGACAAACCGAAACTCTTGCAACGTGTAGACTGTCTTGCTACCCTGATCACTCCCAGTCCTGAGCAGTATTATTGTGACAGAGTGACAACTGCTTTGCAAAGCAAATCTTAGCCCAGCCAGGTCCAGTTTGAGTGTTTGCATTTGAGCCTCCCACATTCCTCATGAAATTGAACCAGAGTGGGTTCACTTCCTTTTGAACTTGAGAAGATGTCATTGCATCTTACTACCCAGCTGATGCTGTACTCCAGTGGTGACTGCACTTCAAGGCTAAGGTGATCAGTGTCTGTGTAGTCTTTCTATTTCACAGGAATAATTCAGACTGACTAGTTAAAGATTACAACACATGTCTGACATTGTTGGCTGCAAATTCTACAGAGAAAAATACAATACTCTACACACTCTGATACTTTTGCCAGAGTCTCTGTAAGAGAAGGTATGTGTGTACAAGCTCGTGTACTTCATGTTAACTGAAGTTCTTCATCCCAGCTCCTGCCAGAGACAGCCCAAAGGATCACTCTTCCCACAGTCTAGACATCTTCAAAGTTTTGGGAAGTTTCCCTTAAGACATTGTCCTCTTGAAGCCTACCAACAGCATCAGCAGATGTCTGGCTCTGAGTCTCGTGACAGCTGCAGTGTGACTGGGGGAGCTGCACTTCCACAACCTCTCCCCTGTCCTGCTACCCCACTGGCTGTGTTACACCAGCCCAGGTAAAGCGGCCCTGTCATGCCCATAGTGCATTTACTTCTCCTTGGCACTTGGGCCTACAGAAGTAGGCTGCTGCAAGGTGTCAGCTGATTTTCAGCACTGTAGACACCTGCTAGCATGTGGACTCTGGAAGCACTGAGCCAAATTCCTTCAAATGCTTGCATACACTCTTGAGACAAAGCTATGAGATGCCCTTGCCTCTCTTTGACACAAGCTGAGATATCCTGTGGACCTCCTGTCCTCAGTCCACCATTTCTGCAAAGGTGCAAGCAGCCTTAGCTGCTGGAAACCAGGGAACATCTGTATACCCATACCTCCCTGGCCTGGTCCTCACCTATTAGCCCCACAATTAACATGTGGAGCTTACATTGTTTCCATGCAGCCCTTTCTGTGCCACTACTGCATCCAGTCCAAGTTGGCACATGAGTTATCTGACTGAAATTGTGTTTGAGGGAGAATGAAATTAGTTGAGGGGCTAAAAAGGGACATGTCATAAACAAGCATTCTCATGTTTCTTAAAGCACTGACATTATTCCCAACCTAAGCCCAGTGAGCTGCACATGAAGTCACTCAGGAAGGGTCTTCTTTGGATTGGTCTACCTGTGACTACATAGCCGTTATTTGGACTTTGACCAATGCATTTTCATTCATAGACTGCACACCATCCATCTGTGAAGCTTATGTTCCTCTGGATGCACCAGGAAGTTAAAATGCAATGAAGTGTGATAGGCAGGAAGGGGGAGGCAGGGAAGGAGGTGCCCTTGGAGCTTTGCTGGAAGTTAAAGTGGATGTGGTTGCTGGTGGTGAGAGTGACTGAGTAGGTGCTGGTGGTAGAGTATTGGTAGGCCCAGAGGGATGTCTGTGAGGTGTGAGCAGTGGGGATGTTCAGGGGTAAAAGCATGCAGACTGCCACTGTAGGAGATGCTCTGTCAAGCAGTGAAGAAATCCTGGTTTTTTGGAGTCAAGGAGCTGTTGGCTTACGGGATCAGGAAAGCTTCCAGGTATATATCATCATCCTAGAGGTCTCCAGACACTCTTACAGAATGACAGAAACAGCTAGAGAATTTCTTAGGCAAATGAGGAGCAATTGCACATCCCAAACTCCTCAAATGAAGTGCCTGCCTTGGTGTCACTCTCTTGTAAATTGAAACAGAAAAGTCAATGAAACCGAAACCTGAAGGTTAATGATGCAAAAAACAGTAGGAAAGGCAGGTCATAGCATTTCAAAAGGACATTGTGATTTTAGACCCTATTACCATATGTCAAATGAGTATACTTCATAAGAGTTGTGAACGGAACTCTGTTGCCAGTGTAAGAGAAGGAGGATCTCTGTTGGTTTAGGGACAGGAGACCACCAGCTTCCAAAATTTTGTAAGTATCAGTGATTTTTGCATGCCTAACAGAAAAAATGTCTCATGCTGGGCACCCAAATCCAGAGGGCACTTTTAAACTTTGTTTTGTTTTTCTGGTTGAAGTGGAAGAAACATATCTAATGTACAGTCCTTTCCTACAGGCACATTGACTTGAAAGTTAATCATAGTTCTGGTCCCACACGGTTACAGTGAGTTTGCTTCTCTGACTGTGGGAGTCCTAAAGGACACTTGATAACTGTCCAAGTAGGTGCTTAAAAATTGTGTCATAAAGGCAGAGTTACTAGATAGCACAATCTAGAAGGATCCCAAAGGAAATGGAGGTAGAATTAAATGTTTCAAGCCCTCAGTAGTGTCCCATAGATTTCACCTGAGATAGAGATAATTGTATGGCATGCATGAAGTATAACTTATAGTCGAAGTGCACTGAAGATGTACTTTCATATTTTCATCAGGGAAACCCTATAGCAAGTTACTTCCTGCTTTGCCATGGACGGAAATCTTAATACTACATGATATATAAAGAAATGTAAGCAAAATATTTTTCAGCCATATATCATATCATAGATTATGTTATACTGTATGTGAACTTGGTGTGTCTGTCTCTATGTATGTTTGTTTTGCAAATTCATTTACAAACAGCCAGCACTGTTTCCATACCAGAAGCCTTTGATAAGTCAAGGAGAATGGTGTAAGCTACTTACAGTCTCCTTATATCCTCCCTGTAATCTCAGGCAAGATAAATATAGAAATCTCTAGGGCTGAGATGTGAGATGCAGTATTGATGAGCAAATGTGGAATTGGCCTCACTCAAAATATCATTAGGTCAGCTGGTGAATTAAGATGGAGATGGAGCTAAGTGAAATCCTGCTGAGGTGAGGAGGGATGTGTGGTGTGTGTGCTGCTGGGTCCCTTGCAGGCTTGTGGAAAGGCCAAAACCAAAGAGGTTTGAGACTGTGGAAAGTTTCAAGTTAGATGAAGCATAATCCAAAGCTCAGTGAAGCTGAAGAAAATCCCCCATGGTGCATGAATATTGCATGTGTTATGGGACTTCCCTTTTTTTGAAGAGCAATTACCTCAAATGCAGGGACACAAGAATTCCACTAAAGCGCAGCCTTACTCTGCATTAGGGTTACAATGGATAAGAGGGGAGGAAGGAGCTGCTTCTTCTCTCAAGGTGAGTATGATAGAGTTAATTTCTGTGTCAATTTCTCAAGTCACATCCATGATCTACACAAAGATACAAGAGATGAAGAAGATAAGAAGTCCATATGCAATACCTGCCATGAGCAACCAGAGAGGGAAACAGACATGACCCCTTGCCTCATACTCACCACATCTGTTCAGGAGCACCAAACCATCACAGACAGTCAGCAACTACGTCTGTCTTGGATGCAACACATTCCCTCTCTTCTGGAACAAACTGTAAGCATGAAATATTGCAATGTAAGTAAAACCTTTAGCAAAGGTTGAGTTTTACAGCTACACATGTGATGGTCTGTGAACAGGAATCATGTGCTTTGCTTTGTCATTGTAATGACCAATGGTATTTGGAAGTTATTCTATCAGCACAAAACCTCACTGCTGCAGCCTGGAAAACCCTCTCTTTCTGTTAAGACTCCAAGAAGGACTGCTAGCCGTGTATGTGACCAGTGGGTAAATGATACAGCATAAGTCCATTGAGCAAACAGGCCAAGTAGGTACATGGGAATCAGCAGGTTGTAATGCACTACCCTGGGAATCAGTAACATGGAATGTGATGCCTCTGGGGACCAAACGGTAGTGCAAAATATGCATGCAGAACTGGGAGCAACAGAAAGGGAAAAGCATCTGTACTTAAAACATGCAATTACTAATTTACAATTACTAACACTATACTCAGCAATTATGTTTTTAAATTGATATTTTTTGTTTAACATGTGGCTGAGGACTGATTTATGATTTGATTTCAACTCCTAAATGAATTGCAGTTATTCTGGCAGTTATTAATTGTGTAAATGGATGTGCAGGAGTTTATATCTCAGTATCCAGTCTGGTTTTTATGGCTGCTATTTTATTCCTCTGTGATTGCACTAGGATTGACTTTGCTTGCCAATACTTACAGTTAAAACCAAGTTTTAATATATTTCTTGGCTTAAGCATAAGATTGAGGGCAGGGGTTGTTTCATTTGTGATCTGGGTGGGTTTTTTTCTCTCCATCTTCTCTTTTTTTCCTATTAATTTCTAATTCAGTTGCTCCAAGTCTTTGGTATATCAATCTGTTTCATATTAAAGGAATAATAGCAATTTTCCCTGAATAAGCAACACTTGGTGATGTGTGTTCTATTTAGGCAAGAAGGAAGAATCCAAGAAGAAACAGTTCTTCCCAGGGAGGAGAAGAAATGTCACCAGTGAAACATGATAGCACTGCTATGAGGATCTCAGCCTAATGGGGCTGGTGGACAGGAAAATGCTGGCCTTTGCTGACACTGAATCTCTCTTTTTCTTCCTTGAGGGATGCTTCCACTGTGGAGGGCAGCAGTCAAAGCCAGAACCAATATCAGGAATCAAGGAAACCACAGGAAAAGGGGAATTTCTACTCTGCCTACAGCAGAGTGACAAGATTGGGATTAGCTGCCCAAGTCAAGGTCAGGTGCTCTCTTAGAGAATATTAGAGGCATCATCTGTGGGGAAGAATGATGGAATGGGTAAGGTTGGAAGGGACCACAGTGGGTCACTTGGTCCAACCTCCCTGCAGCAGACCTAAATAAGCAAAGAGCATATGCACAAAAGGAATACAGGAACATTGACAAGTAGAAGGTCTCTAATTGCTGAGGCACTTACAAGCTGGTGGGAGAAATGGGAAGAAGAAGTCTACCTGACTGGAAAGTGGAGGTGGAGGAGATTATCTTAAGTCTGTCTGGGTTTTGTGCCTCTGATCTATTCAGGACTCAGTAGTTTGCCCACACTACTACCTGAAGGCTCCCCTGTGGCATTGTGAGGTCCCGATACTTTCCAGTTTCCCACCGCCCTCCTGATCTTCTAGTGCCTGATCTTCTAGTGCCATTGTCTGGCTGAAAGCATTATGCAGATCCTACCTTGTAAGGATCTTGGGACTTTCCAAAGGGGCTCTGACCTGGTCAAGAGCACACTGAATTTATAGTCAGCCCAAGCTGAGGTGAAGGAAACCTGGATTTCAGATACTGAAGATTTTCAGCTTCAAAGCACCCTTGGGTGCACTCTAGCAGACAGAGCCTAGACAGAGTCTGTGAGCCCCAGTCCTTAGTGAGCTTTGCAGTGGTTAGTCATGGTGAGTGGATGTTCTGGGTCCTGTGGGTTTCCATGTACTTTCCAGTCTAAAGATTCTGAACTCACAGAATGCAGCAAAGCACACAAACAGCCCTGGGCTTTGCTGAAGTGGGAGAAACTTCCAACTAGATTTCTGCAATGCTGAAATGTTCCTTTACCCTTGTACTTCCATCCAACCACCAGCCAAAAACTGTGTGAAATGAGTTCTTGTTGTCAGTGTAGAGTGGCATGTGATTCCCTTATAGTTTGGGGTGAGTTGAGGCTTTAATCATGAAACCTCACAGACTGGAACTCTGAGGAGAAAGGAGAACATGCAACATTCTTTAAAAAGGTTGCAGAATTTCCTTATTATCTACTCCCCAGAGTCATATGGAAAATTCAGTAAGCCACCTAAATGCTTTCCAGAACTTTTGCTGCATGGAAGCATCCTCACATGTAATGCATGCTTTGACTTACAGTCAAAATTGTTATTTCCAATAATAATAATAAGCTGTTTGATTGCTGTCATCAATTCCTGTCTGCTAGAAATGACAAATTTTCTTTTTTCAAATATTTTTCTAATGACAGGATAGAAAATAAAAGAGCCCTACCATTCTTGGACCAAAATATGAGTTAGGCTAGTTCTAAAAAAGAGATAATGAAAAATTCTTCTTTCAGCTCTTGAAAAATTATTTTAAAAATATCGAATCACTATGTAAAATGTAATAGAGTAAGTGAACATAATCTTAGTGGCTCAGAGATAGAAAGTAAACCTGTGGTACAGTGACTAGTAGCAGCCCTTTGGGTAGCTATTGCTTATCTCACAGTATATTGATGTCTCTCCTAGGCCTGAACTTGTCAGACATGACACTCCAATCTCAGAGTAGATTACTGCAGCAGCTTTTTGCATTAGGATATACAAATTTGATTCTTCTAACTTCACCACTGATAAATTTTTATGATACATATAAATTCCCTATTGTGTACATCAAAACCTGACCATGACCAGACTGTCAATAAACAGAATATGAGGATGTTTTGTAGTTCTTTCATACTGCTGGGCTTGCTTTTCTTTCCCAGCATTTGGATATATATTTTTATAAGGGGAGGAAATGATAAGAGCCTTGTGTTACACTGAAAGACAAGAAAACATGAGAGTATTTGTATTGGTCTAATGTGGTGCAGAATAGCCTTTCAGAATTGAATAGAGCCAGGCTCTTTTGTCTTGAACTGAGGCAGACTCAAAAAAGGAATATTGGCATTGCAGAAATTATTTCCACGTGCATGAGCTGCCTAGGAAACACAGGCTGAGGAAAGTTAGAGGGGCCACAGGAGAGAAAAGAGTGAATTTTAGATACCTGGAGGAGAAAATATCAAGAAAACAGCATGTCTTCTTCTGCTGAAGGCTTAATCAACTTTGGCCTGACCCTTCCGGCTTCAGGAATTTTGGATCCTCCTACTTGATGGACTGGTCATGTGCAGTTGTTTCAGAAAGGCTCTCCTAGTTGTGGAGCATTGCTGACTCTCTGACTTCTTTAAAAGAAGACCAAGGCTGGCTCTGTCTCAGCACTGAACTCATTCACTGGTCTAGGCAATGAAGTGGCTCCAAAGCGGGATGCAAATCATGAATGAGGATGGTGGCAAAGATGAACCTGGTCATCTTCCCTGAATGTTTTGGAGGGAGAAGTTTTTGTCTGAGAAGGAAGAATGTCAGGAGACTTGGTAGCAGCTAGAGAAAATGCTGTGTGTATAAAGTTGAATCCAAGTTCTTGTAAGAAGAAGACAATGACAGGACAGGAGAAGAGACAGCAAACACAATGTGGGAAATTATTGCTTATTAAATTTTTTTTTTCACTAGAAGGATGAAGTAGCACTGGAATTGATGACAGGAGTGTCTGCAGGATCTCCCGCCTTGGAGATAACCAGATACTGACTGGATGAAGCCCTGAACAAATGTGACCTCAGCAGGCCTTACTCTGAGCAAGTAGTTTTCCCAAATAACCTGTGGAGGTCCCTTCCTGAATTATTCTGAGATTCAGGGTCAGATCCTACAGCTGGCAATAGAAGGACCTTGGCTATCACACTTGAGGATGAAGTAGTGTGAGTGTCTGACTCATGATTAGGTTGGAGTCACTCACAAATTCAGTGTATTATTCCATGGGGAGCCTGACAGCTACAAACTTTCTGACTCTGCAAGGCAAGAAATTATTTGCTGACTCATATCACTAGTAAATGCTGGTATTTATCCTATCCAGCACTGTCAGATGATTCCTTTGAACTTTTCATGATGCTTTTGACCAGGGCAAAGAGCTTAGTTCCTGTGAAAAGGCAAAGGTGTTCTTTGGCCCAAATTTCAAAGCCTCCAGTTCCTCATCTGAAACTTGGTCGGCAGGGAAAAAGCATCAAGCAAATGGCAGTGGGATGTATAAAAGCAAATGCTCTGGGCTACACCCTGCTCTTGAGGGATGCTCTGGGGACAAAGATGTCTGTTGGTACTTCATCACAATGGTAATGCTCTAGGTTGCAAGTGGGTAAGTTGACGGATAGCTGTTTACATCAATATTTTCTGCTGAAAAGCAAAATTCAAGGAGCAACTCTGATATTTTATCTTATTTTTGTGGGAACACAGCCAGCATTCCCCATAATTCATACTGTGGTATGACTAGGACTCTGGTATGTCACACAGCATTTCAAAACTGAGACTGACAACTTCTAAAATTAAGTTTAGTTATGCATGTGTTTTGTTAACCATATTATGTACTTACAGCAGCTTTTTATAACTGAAGAACAAGATGACTTCTCATTACCCAGCTAGATAAATGCCACTAACAAAAGAGCAGAAGAAGTTTAATTTGGTCAAAAATCCCCGTTTCAGTTATATTCAAAGTACAGAATTTCATGGAGATATGTTTTCATTTGCATTTCCATAGCATGGGGAGGAGGCTGGAGGCACCAACAGCAGTACCTCAGATTGCTGCAGCAGCTGCCTCTGTGTTTGTACCCCAAAAACACTTCCTTGTCTTGTCATGAGTAAATGCATGTGTGTGCCCTGCGTGCAGTTTGATCACTCCCGTCATGCAAAGCCTGGAAGAGTCATGCTGTTTCCTACATGAGCTGCCATATCTTCCCAGCTCACAAGTGAAAGGCTAAACATTCAGAGGAGACTAACAAGATTTCAGTTCTGCAGCACATTTTAATTTTCAGCAGTTTGTATTCTGTATTCATATACCCAACAGTCTTTCCTAAGGGAAAAAAGCAACATAATTAACATGGGATAGATTTCATTCACTGTACTCTGTTTCCTTCCATTATTGTATTTGCCAGAGGAACTATTTAGTGAGAAGCTTTCTCACGGTATTTTGTACAATCCAAGTGTTTTTAGTTTGTCAGGGGAATTTTTTGTTGTTTTGTTTTGTTTTGTTCGGTTTTTTAATTTGTTCTCAAGAAAGCACTACTTTAGAGGTTACATTTTCTAAAGCTATTGGACTTCAGTAATTTTAGATACATAATGAGAAGGGAGGAGACAGTAAGAACGAAAAAAGATTATTTTTCCCATTGCTGGTAAGAACATGCTCATCTGAGTCCCATTAGAGGGGTAACTGCCTACATTAATAAAATAAACCAATATACAATCGCTACCAGCCTTAATGCTGGGGCTGAATGACCTAATTTAGTAACTCATTTATGATGTGTTTTAGTAGCATGGGCTCTTTCGTGTTACCTGAGTAAACAGAACAGATGCAGATGCTTGCCAGAGGTTCAGAGTCTCATAAATTTGTCTTTACAGGCTAACCTGGATATCCCTTATAAATTCACTGGTCCTCACTTACTGGTCTCAGTCTTCAAAGTAGGAAAAGTGGGCTAGAAATGCAATATTTTTACTTACAGATGCAATTGTAATTCAGGTCAGTTGAACAGCAAGAGTAAGCTAGAGAATCAGGAGTAGCACATAAATGACCTCTTTTATTAATAATTTTCCACTGGCTGTAATGCAGGTGACATCTTTATCTTCTCAGACATGGTGAAAAGTTATTGCACTGTCTTTGTAGAGGCCTTTTCAGTCTCTTACAGATCTAATTACCTGAGGGACAACTAGTTTAGAGATGAATAGAATTTTTGCTGTGTGGTTTGTTTCTTTCTGTGGTTCCCTCTGAGATTTCTGTAGGGGTTTTTTTTGTGATGGTATCCATCTCCCATGGAAGTTGACTGTGTGCTTTGGAGTCCATTTGCTGAGGATGGTGAGCAAGAGCTGCTGTGTGTCAATAAAAGCAGATCCATTAAAAAATCCAGTAGCTAATCCAGTTCTCCAAAAGCAACCAATGAAAGTCAATAAATGTCACCCTTCAGCCCCTGTGCCACAAGGAGATGAAGGCAGGCAGTGCCTGTGTCTTGAGCAAATCCCTGAGCGTGCTGATGGCTGGTCCAGTCCCACAGCAAAGCTACTGGGCACAGGCCACCAGCAGTTTAGGCAGTGTGGCACCTGTGTAAAAGGCAGCTGAGATGCTGGAGTGGGCAGCGACACCACAAGATCCTTCTGTGCTTGAGAACAGTCACAAAACTTTCCAAGGGAGTGGGACATGCCAAGGCTGACTGCTCTCACCACTGCTCAGCATCATCTCTTTGCCAGTGGAAGAAATTATGACATGTGTCTCAAGACTTTTCTTTTTAATGCCAGTAATGTAATTTCGTCCTTTTTCAAAATTGATTCATTTGAAGCCCTAACTTGAGGCTGGTTTTCCATGAACATATTCATTTTTTTAGAATGAAGTCAGGTTTTCCAATTGCCTTCTTGATCAGTCTAATGAGTTTTCCTCCTTTCCCGTCATCAAATGCACTTTCCTGGAGGATGGGGAGGTTCATCCCTGAAGGAAAATTATTCTTTTGTGACAAAAGTTTTAAATGAAGATTTTGAAAACACTTGATGATTATGGGGTTCTCAATATTTAAGGTACTTAGTTCAAAATATTGTAAAGTGACAGCAAATGCTGATTACCTGTCCTCTGTTCCCTGATGCTATTTATTTGAGGTCTCCTAAATTAGCAAACAAGACCATCATTCATTTTTGACCCAACATATGTCTCAGACATTCAAGCTTTTAATTCTGCCCCAGTTCAGAAGGCTGATTGAATGTTGCCAAGCATGAAGTTTAAAACAAACAGATAAAAACATGGCTGTTTTTAATTGCATCTTGTTCTCTGAACTTTCCAGGTTTGTGTTTTCAATCTAATTCTTTTTGGACAGAGACTTCTGTCTCCCCTTGCTTTCCAACTAACTAGCTAGGTTAAGGGCTAAAAAAACTCTTGCACAACAGAAAGAATTTTACTAAATAGGATAACTCTGCCTACAGCCTTGGCCTAAGCACAGAGACCAGAGCCTACACTCACCTTGACTCTACATCCCAGCTAACACCAACTAGTCACTGTACAAGTGAGGTGGCAGATTCTCTTCTGTACTTGCCTAATGCAAACCTTCATCCTTCTGCCCAGCATCTCCTGTGATCAAGACTCAGTCCTTGTGGTGCCCAGCTGCTCATTTTTGCCCAGACATACTACACATCTCCATCATCTGTCTCAACATTCCATGGGAAAAGGACTGGGGAAGGTAACTTCCATGTTTCACAAATGAGGTACAAATTATGTTACTTTTTACTTGTCCTGCTTAATATAAATCAAGTATTTCCTTTTTGTAGATTTATTATTTAGTCTTGCTAGAAAATGGTGATGTAATGTTCACTTCCTCCCTAGGCTTGAATACCCAAAGACACAGTGAGCTTTCACCAAGTGTTCCTCAAAGAACAATTCAGTATGAGAAATCCTTCAAATCCTACACTTAGGCACATGATCAGCCCTGCCAATCCACTGCAGACTGCAAACAGCCAGAGACAGGATTCCAAACAGTTAATGTCAAACAGCTCATTTTCTCTCATCTCCATAAACATTCCTGTCATGTTGCATTACATGTAAACAACTGAGAAACTTAATGACATGCCTTTCAGTCAAAAATTCATAGGCTTTTCAGTCTGAGCAGATTAATTGCAGTTTGTAACAATTTAAAGTGATTCAATTTGATTAGAGTTTCTATTGTTCCTTGAGATAAAATATTTTATGTGACTGTAAAGCCAAGTTTTCTGCTGGCATGATTTTATTGACTTCTGTGGAAATATAAAATACTAATCTAAAATCCATGTTATATCATTGTTGGTGTGCTGTTACAGTAAATAAATTTTATTAGCTTCTGTAAATTATATGTGCCAGATCAGATTCCAGGCCCCATGGAAATGTCATTGTCAATGAAGCAAGGCAGTGGGAATATTTGGCTTTGGAGGAGACAATTCTGAATGACTCTTTTAGGTTTTTATAATTTTGAAGGGTTTTTCTACTTCCATTTTTTCAGCATCCCTGTCTTCTTCTTGATGTCTTGCTCTTAAAATCTGCTTGTAATTCTCTTTAGTTTCCTTCCTATGTACTCTAGGGTCATTTCTCTATTCTTGCTACAGACATTGCTCAGGTGTTCTGTAGTAAGCCCATAGACCCAAGCCCAGAAGCCCTGCAACACAAGTTCTGCTTGCTGCCAATAGGGATAGTGTGAGGAACTTCCATGAAATCTCTCTCAGTACATCCCTCACTGAACAATATGTACCTCAAACTTTTAAGATGCTTTTTTTAAATCTCCAGCTCCCCTCCTCTCTTTTTTTTAAAATATTACAGAAAATATATTTAAGTGCATGGTTTGCTTTGTTTGTTTGTCTGGGTTTGCTTTTTTGTTTGGGGATGTTTTTTGTTTGTTTTTTTGTTTGTTTGTGGTTTTTTGTNGATAATGAATGCATGGTTTGCTTTGTTTGTTTGTCTGGGTTTGCTTTTTTGTTTGGGGATGTTTTTTGTTTGTTTTTTTGTTTGTTTGTGGTTTTTTGTTTGTTTGGGTTTTTTTTTAAATTATACCAATTTTCTTTAGTTTACTTTTCTTTGTATAGTTTTCCAGTTTGCAGAATAACATGTTTGGGGGTGATCATTTCTCAGAGAGGTCAGAAGTTGTCTGTGGTGTTTTGAATCCCATGGAGCTGCACTGGGAGGGGGATTGAAATTTTTTGGCAAGTTTGTGGGCTTGACAATGCAATTTCACTCTGTCCATGCTGCTGGACTGAAAACAAAGGTTGTAAATATTCTACAGAAACTGTCAATGTCTGATTGTTTGGCCTCCTATTGAGTGATCAATATTCCAGCAGTTTCATTACTACAGGACCAGCACATTCTATAGAGCAGGAGATGTTTTTAGTGTAATATTAGCAGTATTACATTTAACTGTTACAATACTGCCTGAGACAGGAGACCAAAGGAAAAACACTATATAGAAAAGTATAAGGTGCTGCACTTTGGGCTGAAGCTGTGTGTATTGGAAAGAGGAAGCATGTAGTTCATATCACAGACCACATTAAACAGGCTGCAGAATTGCAGATGTTTAAATCAGTATTGTAAAATCCTGAAAATGTGTTAAAAAAGGGGAAAAAATATTACATTATCAAAATACTGAATCATTACTTTGATATGTATAGAAATCCTTTCTACATAGATTCTTCATCCCTGTCCATTTC
The DNA here is from genome assembly GCA_013399915.1 of Illadopsis cleaveri. NCBI lineage: Eukaryota > Metazoa > Chordata > Aves > Passeriformes > Timaliidae > Illadopsis > Illadopsis cleaveri. The sequence goes on from VXBB01004032.1 coordinate 72,383, forward strand.
TCTAACACTTTTTTTTTAATATATGCACTCAGAGTGTGTAGAAGCTTTTAGTTTTGATGGGAGAGATTTTGAAATAGACTGTTTTCATACTGAATGTAATAGCATGATTAGGAGGACAATTACTGCAAATTCTTTCATTTCTCCGCGTGAAGATCTCCAGAGGCAGCAGGAACCACTGTTGTTACCCATGTGTTTTGTCACTTGAGGGTTGGGATTTTTTATTTTGTTTATCTAGCCTATGTTCTTGTAAGCCATCACTCCTTAAGAAGTACAGTTTCAGTCTCAGATTTCAGTCTCAGATTTGGGTGACCTAATTACTTTGATGATTATTGAGGCATGGTACTACAATATGCTCCTCCCATGAGAATATTTAGCTTTTCTTCAGCCAGAGGCTGTTGGAACTAAAGAAAAAGTCTGACAGAATCAGATTTTCATAAAATAATAATAACAAATCATCACTCATAAAGATTTTTCAAAATAAAATTTCAGTGTTATTTGAAAGTTACTGATAATTTGTGCAACTGGATGAACACCATCCTTTTATAACTGTGGTAGGCAGAGCATGAGGCTACTGGAAAAAATAGGCTCTATATTGAATTTTCTTTAACTGAGCCTCCTCAAAGCAATATGGGTTAACAGGTCATGAGATGACTGCATGGGAAAAATAAGATATATAGCAGAAAATGACAGAAATCAAAACTAAGAGGAATGAGGTTTTTTAGACCTATTCCAAACCTTGGTCATCTCCAAACCTTGCCAGTCCAGAAGAGTTTGCTATACTATAGACCAGATTTAACCAGAATACTTTTTTTATCACAATCGGTACATGTGTCAGTAACTCTGAAAACAAGGGATTGTATTTTTTCTCCCTTCAGATTCTGCTTTGTGTACTGAACAGGGAGTGGATCATCAGTGGAGCACAAGTGCTACCAGTGGTGACCAAAAGCTGTGGTGACCTAACCAGCCTCTGAAGTCCCTGATGAGGTACCCGTGAGTGCTGTGAGAGCACCCTGATGGCAGGCAGCATTTGGAGTTGTCATCAGCCACTGGTGCTTTAGTGCTTCTTCAGGCAAGTGATGCAAGCACTTGTGTGTGAGAACAGACATCCTTTCCCTGCCTCTGCTGTAAAAGCAATGCAGATCCATGGGTGAACTCAATTGCCTCCCATTTCAGGCCAACAAGCATTTCAGGGACAGCTAGAAAGGCATGTAGCTCAAACTAATGAGAAGGTGGGTACAGGAGATCAGATTTACTGTCTAGTCTTGGAAAAATCAGAATAATTTTTTTTCTGTTTTCATCAGGATTTTTTTCTTTAAAATAGATAAGAAACCCTTTTTTTCTCTCTTTTTTCCTAATAAGAAACATGAAAATTAATGCTTAAAATCAATAAGCTACAATTCCTATGAGAATGGCCTATCTGGAGCAGCTGGGTTTATATCCTCAAGGCAGAGGCTAAAGAAAGGCAAGGGAAAAACCAGGAGTACATGATTGCTTCTTTATTGATTCACAGATCTGTTTGCCATCAATGCTACCATTGTGGTGGTGACGTGGACTGTTACAGCTAAGAGCAAAGAATGCAGAAAGTAAGAGGGTTTGACCCAACAGCTTGAAATACTCAAAGGTTTAGTGTTTTGAGTAAGGCGATAATCCAAAGCCTATGAAGGCAGAAGAAAAACAGCCTTTGGCTCCAGTGGGCATTGCATCAGGCCTTCAGATGACTGGCAATCAGCAGGCTTCATACTGTGTAACTCTGTATGAAAGAAGCATTAATTCTCCAACATACAGTCAGCTGAGGAGGAATAAGGCATGCTGTGTCTTTGCAACTCGCCCTTCTGGCCAGCAGACATCCCTGTCACTGCAGGCGATGTAATGTTCTTACACAACTGGTGGAAAGACATCTAGCTCTGCTCTGCAACGGCTGCTTCCTGCTAAGCCATCACCAGAGAAAGAATTAGCAGAGATTCCATTGTCATAGCTCAAATCTGAACCCTGGGTTATATTTAAACGAGCACAGTAAAGAGACTGAAGACTCTATCACCCCTGTGAATTGAGGGATTGGTTTTTCTAAACTGGAGGGCGAATGTCAGAAGATCAGATTACGAGTGTCTACCCATGTGTTTTCACTGTGTGGTGGGTCACCTGGAGTTCAGGCTCTGTAAATTCCAAGCAGGTTGTTCCAGAGCAATTTAAGCACTTCAGCAATTCCTAACACTGGTGGTCTCAATTTGGGAAGGCTTTCCTAACGTATCTGAAAGCCAAAAGCTTCTTTGCTAATTTAATAAAGAAGAGTGAACCAGTGGGCAAGTCCTTAGAAGCCAGACTAAATCAGGCTAATTTGTTACATAATCCCATTTTAATGTGGAGAATTAAGGTGATGGCAAGACGACTACATGTTTAATTCTCCAAATAATTACTGGTGGGTATTGACATTAAAGGTGGGAGAGAGAAAGTTAATTTCTGCTTATTTTCAGCACATGCCAAACTCTTACTTCACACCAGTGAGAAAAGGCTGGAAGTTGTATATTCCATATGCATGAAGTAACAGTTGGCACAAATCACCAAAAAGGAGAAAATTAAAAACCACTAAAGCCCAGCAACCCAAACGGTCACTTGCTGACACGGGTTGTTAGTCTCTCTGCTAAAAAAAAATAAAAGAAAAAGAAAAAGAAAAAGAAAAAAGGCTTCAAACAGAGTATTCCACCTGAGTAAACCTGGGTATCTGGTAAGGTCCTCCTCAATGCAAATAATATGTGAGAAGGCAGCAAAAGCCTCGGTTTTCCTCTACACCTTTGTGAAGTGCTGTCATGGGCAGCCCAGAGTGGGGCAGAGGAGGGTGACAGCACTTGATTCAGTTTGGTCCTTTCTTCTGCTGGCACTCTTGGCCATGAAAAATCTCTTCTTCACCATTGATAGGAATGGAGGTGCTTGGAGCTCAGGATAATGGAGTTTTATGTCTTCCCTTTGCTGGCATTATTTAATTTGACCCAAAACAGCTGGAGGTAGCTATGTCTGCACAACCTGCCCCTAACTCATGTGTCCTTACATAGGCCTGGGATATCTTTGGCATTTATGCCATGGCTGCCAGTGCTCCAGAGGGACAAAGGGGTTCTAATGTCCTGCCCAGCCCCTTGCTCAACCTGCCCAAGGACCTGCTGTCTATGTCAGCTCCCTGAGCCCACCTACCTCAGTGATGCTGCAGCAGGGGCAGGCTCCAGCTGCCCACAGCCCTGCCTGGACAGGGCCCCACAGAGCCAGACCCACATCCCATCCTGTCATCACAGCCCATGTGGTGCCCTGGCAATGGCTATGGGTTACGGGAGTTTACCCACATGCTTTCTGTTCAAGATGATGTCCTTTGCTCACAGGATTCCATGACCATTTAATCCTTCCCTGTCACTTGCATAAGTACACATGTGAGTAAGTATACTTATTGAGAGTTAAGCCATGTGTATGAAATATGGGATAAAGCATACAGAAGCATTATATATTGTTACTGTAAGGTCGCTTCCCTGTCCTGCAGTCACCCTTTCTGCTCCCTTTCCCTTCTAGCTTGATGTCTACAGGGAAGAAGAGAAGCTGGGATAAAGTGAGGCAGCCTGTAAAGCAAGGAATGACTGGCAAATCCATAGCAGGAATTAATTTTAGCATGTTTCTTATCAAATCACTCACGAATCAGAAAAATTTACTCCTTTACTCCTATTTTGTTGATGGCTAGAATATTACTTCTAAGCCAAAGCTTTTGTGTTCAAATCACTCCCTCATTTTATTTTTAAAGAAAGAATCTGTTTTTCAGTTTGACATGTTTCTTGTTTTCAGACTGTTGATTTGCTGTGTGGTTAGCTCTAGGCTTCCTACAACTGACAGCTTATTATCTCACCTTATGAAAATTATGCATGACTTCTGGGACTCATCTATCAAAAGGAGAGAGCACACAACACTCTGAGAAGCTGGTACCTTCTCTCTAGTTTTCTGGGTTGATGGTTGTTCAGTGAACCTATTAACTGCCTGGAGTGGCTTGCATCTTGACAGGTATGGGACTGTATTGTCTTTCTTTGGTGTGTTTAAATGTCAGATGCTACCCCTGTGTAGTGTCCTGGTTTAACTTTATCTCTGGACTGGTGGTTCCAAATGCAGCTGGCTATGTTCTCATTGGACACTAGACCCTTCATATGCCTGCAGAAACAATGGCTGTAGGTGAATGTTTCATCTTCCCCTTATCTCACATTCTCTGAAACTGTCTCAGTTCAAGGTTTATGCCTTTCAGTGGAGCACTTAAACACACCCTTAGCTTTAAGCACTTAATTCCTATCATTTCATTGCACAGGGATGGATTTAAGTGCCTACTTCACAGCTTGCCAGCACTTCAACAGTTTCTTTTGCAGTGGCCAGATTAAAGTGTGGAGCCAGCCCTTGACAGTCCTGTGCCTGGGAGTATGGTTTGCTTCCTGGTAGTGATGGACAACACCATTCAAGCCTTTCATGATACTCCCACACGGGGATTGATGGGCCCTAGGTCCAGCTCTCACTGAGGATTAAGGAAAGGTGCTCTCCAGAAGCCTAGGTCTGACCTACAGGGAAATAGGAGAGGGAAAGGTTCCCCTGCTTTCTCTGGTTGTGGCTACTGGTAGCATCATGCTCTGCTAGCACAGGTCACCCCAGCAGCCCATTAGGGGTCAAGCCTTTATGCTGTGGCCATAATATATCAATCTGCCAGTGCATCCCTTCCAAGTCCTATACCACCATCCCCAGTCACCCACACCCACTCTTCTCTGCTGTGTCTCCTCCCAGGATCAGCTCACCCCTAAAAGTATGTTTAAGGGCAGCTCAGAAAGTGAAAAGAGAGGGAAGGCATAATTTGTCTTGTTCATGGTCTGACTGAGCTAACAAAGTCTGACCACCTTGTCCACGCTAGGATAAGGTCCTAAGAAATAACTAATCACAAGAATAAGAGACAAATAAATAGGCCAGACTCATCTGAATGGTAGAAGTGATCTTTGGGGGTAGTGCCAAAGTGTAATGGGATGTGTTGAAGTGTGGCCAGTGACAGACTCCAGTTTTTCACTCCAATTACAACAGAGGGAAGTTCAGAAGCTGTACCTGTCCTGGGAGGAGAGGTTGTGAGGTAGTATGTAATCTCCATCAAACTGAGACTTTTCAGAGAGTTTTAAGTTGGAATATGGAAATACCTTTGGAAGCTTTATAATAATTTAATTTTACTGGAATTTGTGTGCGTTAACATTTTTTCTATGGCAATGCAGAAGGAGTTTGGCTTAGGACTAGCTGCCACTGGCTTCCCCAGAATTATAAAGCCAAGCTAATAAATGACCTTGTTCAGATGGCACACCTCACTCTTGTGTCCTGCTCCACTCAGTTTCCAACCCAAGCAGCTGCTGGGGCAGAGTGAACTGCTATGTCCAATTGACAGAGCTGTGACCAGCTTTATTTATAAAGGTTTGTGATACAGGATACTCTGCTCTCATTTATACCAGGTAAAAACATGATATGAGTTGTTAGCCCAGTTCTAGCCTTTGGTGCAGCAAACAAAAGGAGCCAGAAAACTGCTCTCACCAATAAAGCCTGGAGAAGTCATTCTGTAAAGGACTAGCTTGGCTTGGGAAGCCCTGGGCCCCTCCTCTGCTCCTCGTGCTGACAGCATGGCTGAGTGCCTCTAGGAGTGTGGTCACCCAAAAACTTGGGGCTGCTGGCAGGGGCTAAGTGGCTTGGCTCTGCAGAGGAGCCCTGTGGCTGCTGTCTTACAGCTGCTGGCAGTTTTGGACAAGCTGCACTTGTGCCCCTATGCCACCCTGATTTTAAATGTGGAGATCTGGGATGGCTAAAACTGAGGTGAAAAACTGGACAGCTTTTTTGACATGTGACTTTTAAGTTGTGTAGGTAATGATGGACAAGTTAAGTTGCAGAGGAATGGCACTAGTCAACCACCTCGGGAATCCCTCTTTCTGAACAGGGGTGGTATCTTTTGTGGCACTGCTTTACTGTTTTGTGCAAATTCCCAGCTCTTTAGAGATCCAGTTGACTATCAGACAAAAGAACCCTCACATTGTATGCCAGTCTGGGTACATACTTGATGTGAGTGAATACAAAGACCTATTCATCACTCCTAGTGCTCACATAACTGACAGATTAAATCACTCTCTGGCTGTGAAGATGACAGTGGCCCAATAGCTAATGCTGTCTAACAGCCTCCATTAGAAGACCTTGTTTCTGATTGTTTATAATTTTGCCAAACTTCAGCTGCTTGAGCTGGATTTTCCCATGCCATATGTCACTAGAAACTGAAGGTTTGTGTGTGGAAGGGCCTAGATGAATAGTCATGGTCTTGCCAAGCTCATGTATCACTGAAAAGTCACTTGAACACAAATTTTTAGGGAGTAACTCTTCATTTCTCCTCTCTTGAGAGAGAAGGGAAAACATCTGGAGTTATATGCTCCCCAGTGGTTTGTGTTCAGGCTGAAGTTGGAGTTGCTGCTGAACAGCCTGAATGCAAGAAGTTCCATGTCAAAGGCTGTCAACTTGTTAGATATTGTTGACTCTTTTAACCTTTTGCAATGTCTTTTGAGGCTGTACTTTGTCCACTGACATACTTAGTTCCATATTGCACCCATGTTTTTGACAGAAGTTGCTTTAAGCAGGCTGAGATTATTCTACTAGGGAGCACATCTTGGGTTTGTGTATGTGTGATGGCTTTATAGCTCTCCTCTGCTCAGCCTTTTCCTTCTTTACTGCTGTCCAGCTGATGTATTTCTGACCAGTAATCCCTGTCATGTAGGATTAAGAACAGATTTTCAAATCTCCAGGCTGAAGTTGCTAGTTCCTAGACGTGAATTAGCTTAGCAGCTTTTAGAATGACTTTTATTTGGCCCGCTGAATCAATGTTGGTACTTTTTCCTCTGCATTTGCAAACAGCACTGCAGAGGTCAACAGGAAGAGCTTTCAGGCTAAACAGTCCCTAGGTAAGGTGGTTGTGGTGGGAGGACAGCTGGTGACCAGAAATAAGTGATATGGGTGTGGATCAGGTTGGGATGGGGTTAGAGGACCTACAGTATCTCTGAGAATTGTGTGTATTTCTGTGAGTAGTATCTGCCCATGAGAGCTCAACTGCACATTGGGTGGAAATGTGTTGTCTGGCCTGCAGCCTATATAACCCTTTCCCATTCCCTACAGAGATTTTTATTAAGTGAGCTTTACAGGGACCTAGAAAGGACCTCTACCTGTCACCGGAATCTGAAAAGGGCAATGTAAGGTCCCCAAGGGGAGTTTTTCCTTAACCATTACACAAACCAGAAAATTTCCAGATCTCAGTAAAAATTGTATGCGCTATGTCTTCCTACACTGGGCAATTTGAATTGTAGGAGCTATTGCCTAGGAACTATCTGGAGGCAGACTTTATAACCACACAGAATATTTTCATTTAACTACCTGCACTACTGGACCATCATATGATTCAGATCTCTGACAAACCTGAGCTCCCATTAAACTAGATAGCTTGGGTTCATTATCCCAGGAAGACTGTTCAGGGTGGCCTGCCAACAGCAGCTGGCTACTGACTGAGCTCTGCTTTTAGAGTGGGTTTTGCAGCATGCTGTGGTCTGTAATGGCAGTGCCATGGTGTTGCAGTACCTTGGCTGCCTAATTTAATGCTTTAGTTTTGTGTGTCAATGCCATGCTGCAGTTTTAATAAGGTCTGTGGTAGAGGCACATCTGCAGTCAGAAATTGTCATCATTCTGCACTGCCAGCATGGTGTAATACACTGCACAGATCCTCAAGCCAAAATTTTAGAAAATTAATCTAGATCCTATAAACATTTTAACGGGCGGAAGCAAAAATACTTGCATGACCTGACAGGTCTTTTTGTCTCCTAGTGGTCTTTTCCCTTAGTGACAATAAAAGAATTTTATATTTTTGCTGCAATGGAAAGATCATGCATTATATAGATCCCACTGAACAGTATTCAGCAAGCTGCAAATGTCTTTAAGTTTCCATTATAAACTTGACTTTATTCCTGCTCTTCTCTTTGCCAAAATTAGCCCTATCCACCTACAACTTCACAGGCATAATCTTATTCTGGGACAGATTTTTTGGAAGACTTGAAGGAAACTGGTCAAGGTGTTTAAGAGAGATGATGGCTAAAAAAAATGAGTTCATCTGCTTGGAAAGTTTCCTAAAGACTTTTTGGCTTGTCACATCCTGAAAATTCATTTGCCTAGAGATTCAAAAAATATTCCAGATCTGTTGGTCTTGGCTAAAAATGGTGCCTTTGAACAGTTTTAGGCTGTCTGGTGACAGAATTATTTGGTTACTGAAAGTGGTCCCTGCCTCCATGTGTTATGTGCTCTTTGGAGATCTTAATTCAACTAGTCAGCACCAATGTGCTTATAAATTTATGGTGGCAATGTAAGGTTTCTAAACAACTCTGCATGTATCCTGAACACACATATTCCTTATCTAAGACTGGTCCTGTCTGCAGGTACCGCTGTCTAAAATCTTCACCTGTATGTTTCCTGATTCCCACTGCAATCCATGCTGAAATTGACAGCATGGCTTTACAGTCCCTTCTGCATGCTCCCTTGAGGTCTTTTTCAATGGAAACAGAATTCAAAGTTCAGTATACTCATCTCAGTGGTTTTTACTGGGTCAAAAAATTCATACCTGCAATGATTTGTGCCAATATGGCTGCAAGCCATACATGATGAGACTTAAGCCAATATTATTTTTCAGAGTAAGTGTTTTGGGGCTTACTTGTGGTTTTATGACAAAGTTTGCTCTGAGGCACAATATTCTATTCTTAAAGAATTTATTGCAAAATATGTGCTCAGAACTTTCTCATAATTGGGAAATTTTTAAATATGGTTCTTTAAGTATGACCAAAACCACAGGCATTAGACTATTTTCAGCATCCCTTACTTTAAGAAGAATGTGACATCTGCAAACAGTACAGTTCTGCTATACCACTACACTAATGTGGTCTCCCTGGATGATTTCCTTAGCTTGCACTGAAACTTAGAGCAGAGCAATGTGAACAGTAAAGAGTGCCCAGCACGTACCATTGACAATGGGAATTGGAACATGTTCTGTGAGACCTTGGGTTTGGTTAATAATGTTCCCAGACTTTGACATTTAAGCCTTGATCGTTCTGAGCTCCAGACCTCAGTTGGTTTCACTGTTGTTGAAGCCAAGTCCCTGATCTACAAATTGCTGGAGCCTTGTATGTATTTGGGAGAAGTATGACATCATTGTTCTCTATTTATTATTCCATCAGCACCTGTTATTGACCACTATTTGAAGCAAGCTCTAGGGCTAGATGGACCTTGGTTTTGACTCAGTATGGATGTTCTCACACTATATTCTCAGTATCAACAAAAATAGTTGACTATAGGTTGAAAATAGGTCTAGGAATTTACTTTGTCATTTTAAAGACTTAACAGTCTTTACTGTTTCATTTTGGGGGTTTTTGTTTTTTCTCTCTGTGCTCTGGAGCTAGGACTTGAATCCTCAATGAAGCATTGTCTTGTAGTCAAAGTGTTCACTTCTGCCTCTTGACAGTCACATTTTGAATGTGCTCAGTAGAAACTAGGAAGGGTTTTGCACCTAGATGCAAGTGACAGTGATCATACCCTGACAGGACTGAGCAGGAGGCTGTTGGATGCAGACTGCTCTGCCATACAGCACAGGAACTGAGTGCAGCAGGATTGTCTCACTGGCCATTGTCTTCTGGGACTGAAAAATGGCCTGACTGGCAGGCAGAAGTACTGAGTAAGTTTACAGGAGAAACTTTTCAAGACGGAAAATGGGTTATGATAGTAAAAATAAGAGATGCAAAACTGGTATCGAGGTGGATTAGTTGAAAACTGGAGTATGGCTGGCTCCATGATTGTGTGCAGAGATAATAAAGAGAAGAGGAAAGCCTTACAGCAGCAAGAGAGGGGGACAGTCTGTGTGATCTTGGGGAAGATTCCTCTGAGACCTGGAGCTGAGCACAGGCTCCCTCTGTTCAGGTCCTGTATTCAGCTCTCAGCTGTGGATCCCATCATAAAAGACTTCTACTCCCAAATCAAGTCCATGCAGATTCAGTCAGAGATAGGCTTTCACCAGAGGAAATCTGGAAAAGTCATTAATCCCACCTTTCTATCCCATGACCAAGTTGCAATCATGTCACCCTAAGCTGCAGTATTTTATCGTTGATACAGAAGTTTTGTCCAATATCTAATCTAAATCTCCCAAGCTGTTTGGTTTATGCTTCTTAATGGTTTATTCTTCCTGATCTTTCCATCAGGAACATATTAGTTGCTTATTCTTTGCAACAGCTTTTTAGTTGAAGAATGTTAACCTATCTCTGTTGTTACTTCAGAGAAAAAAAGACATTTCTTGCAGCCTTCCCTCATGTTTTCTGGACCCCTGTCGATTTTTGTTGATCTCACCTGCTGACTGTTTCATCTCTTACTTGAAGTACAGTGCACTAAACAGGTTGTGGTCTTCCAGGTGAATCTTTACCTATGGGAATCAGCCCACATGGGTTCTTTCAGTAGTCTTTAAGACCCTTTAAACATCGTGATGTGAGGGCTTTGTCCTTCATGCTCAGCTTGTTCCAGTACAGTCCTTGGTATTTTCTCTCATGAACCTAGACAGTTTTGCAAGAACAGATGAGTATTTCTGTGTAAGCATTTTGCACAACTGTATTCCATCCATTTTAGATGATCTCTCTAAGTCCTATCAAGAACATTTTAGATTCTGATTTTTTTAGTATCTGTAACATATGCAGTCCTTCCTTGTTCCATCTGCAAGATTCGTACTCATACTTCATATTCAATCTTCTAGGCCTTCATTGGAAACATAAAACCTGATACAGGACCAAGGCCCACAGAATTCCTGAAAAAACATTTTGATGTGTTAGCATGGAATTACCCTGTGGATACAATTATTCAACTAGACTTGACCTCCTGCCCCTTCCCACAGCAGTTTCATTTAGAATACAGTTCACTAGCGTGTCCATGAGGATATTATAGGAAATACCACTAAAGACCTTGCAAAAAATTCTATAAAATAACTCCAAGTTTTGTGACATCTCTAGCTAGTACTTCAACTTCCCTTTAAGACTTCTAGAGTGAAATTTCTCAGGGAACTGGAAGACATGTAATGTGATATGTTATTCTCCAAGCAAGTTTTGCATATTTTAGCCTGAAATTTTGCCCCCTAAATAATTGCACTCTCTGGTTGCCGTTGATCTTTTAAGTAAGATTAATGAAAAAGGGAGAAAAAAAGGGCATTAAACTCTTCTACTTCCTTAACATCCTCTGCACTTGTCTGTCATAGAGTACTGGTCCAAACTTCCCTTTGGTTTTCTCTTCTTACCCACAAAATTTATTTTATTTTTGAGAAGTTTTGCTAGTTGTATCCAGTCCATTTTATCTTTAGTAACTGTTTACACCTCCTCTGTACCCTCCCATGAATGGAGGATTGTGCTGGGTTCTCAACCAGCTGTACTAGTCTCTATTTTACAGATAACTCTCTTACAACTGAGGTCTATTAAAAGGCTGTAAATTAGCTGACTTCTGCTGAATTTCCTTATGTTCCTCTAAAATGCCATAGTTGCACTTGATTCCTTACTTTCAAGCATTTCTTGAATGAACTGACAGCTGTCTATAATCTGTTTTTCCTTTAGTTTTGCCTCTCATCAGATCTTCCCTATTCATTCTCTGAGTTTATTGACATCTGCCTTCTTGAAATTCAGTGCTGTTGGTCACTTGGATCAGATGGCAGAAGATGACACTTTCGCTGCAGTGCTGATATCTTGTAAAATGTCCTATCTGGCAGCAGACTTTGAGTTGTATGTTACACTGCCCTCTACCTACCTGCAAAGCTGCAGTGCAGCTGAGGAAGGTTGTCACAATTACAGTGTGTATTAGGCCTTAAGATTTAGGCTGCTCTTCAGAATTTATCAGACAGAATGGGAAGAAAAATATAACTTCAGAGAAACTTTCTGTAAGGTATTAATAACTTCCCTTGTATTGAATCTCAGTCAATGTGGACAGAGGATCTATGCTAATGAAGTGTTTAGAACACAAATTCCTTGTGATAATAAATACTCCAGACTAAGGTATGCTTGCCCTTCCTAGTTTAATAAAAGCTTAGATCATTATGAGATGATTTCATGTTGCAATGGACAGACAATGAGACTTACATGTAATGGGGGAGAGGAGGAAAAAAGGCAATAAACTTCACCTTAAGCAGAAATGGCTGATCAGACCATACTGGACTTGTGCCTTGTAAAAACAGTGACAGAAGCTCTTATATCTAATGCAAAAGCAGTAAGACTTTGGGTCCTTCTAAAACCCTCCAATATTCTTTAAGGTTGGTTGAGACCACTGTAGGTACATCATAGTCCCTCTCACAGCTCAGCTAGAGATGGTCAGGACGTCAGACCAAGCTTGATGCTTATATTAGAAAGCCTTCCTATTACACAATTATTTTTACTGACAAAATTACAATCAGAGTTCTTTTACTATCACTTCAAGTCAATTTGGATTCCCTAAATAATGAAAATTAATTACCAGTAACCAGTCCCATCTGTAGTCAACTTTTATGACAGCTATAAACTAGTAAAAATGCAGGCATCATGCTGTCAATTTGGTGTTGTAAGATAGAGGAGCAAGCCGTGCCTGTAGCCAGAGTACTGGTGATGGTTTAGGGAAATGCAGGTTGTTGAATCACTGTTCCATACTGCAGGGAACTGATGTGCAGTGTCCATACGCTATCTAGTGGCTCTCATGATTATGACATTGCCCCTGAATTACTCTTCTTTCACCTGTGAATTGCAGGATTAAAAAATACTTTAGACAAAACTGGAATTTGTGAGTCTGTAACCATTCCCTAATGAATCTAAGACATTTTGAGGTCATAAGTGATTAATGAAGAAACCCATAAAGGTCATAAAGCCTGTGTGAATGTGCAGGCAAAACTCTTGAAGAGGGCTTCCAGGCCCTGTTCTAGGCACTCCTGTCATTAACAGAAGTCTGACAGGCACTGGTCAAGCTGTTAAGATCTTTCTCTTTTCTGTACAGACTTTATTCTAGATTTATTACTAAAAACCCCACTCAGTTTAGGATATCTTCAAGAACAAGTTTAAGTATCTTCTTTAGTTGCTAGATTATGCAATATTTTGTGAGGTAAAAGCAGATAATGTAAGTATTTTAAACAGAGTGCATAGTAGGCAGTAACGCAAGGCTAGATGTGTTCTCTCCAATGGGGAATGCTAATATTCATCCCTTGAGATCATGGACTAGGAAGATGTGAAGACCACACATAACAACATTCTCCTGATCTTCTGTTTCTGCCAGGGATGTGACTGACCATCAGTAAAACAAACAGCCTTTCTGTTTCATTATTTTTCTGTGAAATGGAGATTGTACTGTTCTGTGGAAGCTAGAACTGCTTTATAGATGAGTACTACTGTTGTAAAGGCCTTTTTATCTATATTTTATATATATGAAACAGAAAATATTGTATTTACATACAGCCTGTGCCAGCACATTTGGGGGTCTCATCTGAGCTACAACTAGCACACAAAGTAGTTATATTTGAAAAAAAGAAGTCTGATTCACCATCACTCTCAGCAATTTTGTACTTTTCTACTTAATAACTGAGAAAGCTCCCTAGACAGCTCTTGAAACACTTATCTTTAATTGTACTTAATTACATATGTGTATTTGTTTTAGGAGGCTGAGTAAAGACATGATGATGCAGGTTTCAGCTTGGTTAAGTTTTCTTGAACTGCTCTTTCTAGGAAAGTAGAAATTTTATTTTGTGCTTCATGCATATCAAAGGTGCCAATTTTGTTTTCCCTTTTCAGTAAATAATTTTTCTATTTATACTTCTGAACCTTTAAAACAAATTTTAAATAGCTGGAAGATAATGTTCATATTACCAGTATTTATCATGATTTCCAACATGAAGCTTCTATGGTGTATATTTTTTGCCACATCCAATAGCAGTTAATAAATATGCACATGAATACAACAGAAGTATATAAATGGACTTACAGGTGGTTGCATATGATGAGAAAACCATGCTTAAGAGTCATGCCCTTTCATCTCAAATAAACCCAAAACTCAGAACCTTAAGTATTGTGCTAATTTTGGCTGGCAAGGAGTTCATTTTCTTCACAGTGGCTAGTATGGCGCTCTGTTTTGGATTTGTGCTGAAAATGGAGTTGGCAACACAGGGATTTTTCATTATTGATGAGCTGAGCTTACACAGTCTTTTTTTCTGCTTCTCATCCCACCACACCAGTGAGAGGTGCACAAGGAGCTGAGAGAGGACTCAACCAGGATAGCTGACCCAAAATGACCAAAGGGATGTTCCTGAGCATTTGGTGTCATGCTCAGCATATAAAGCTAAGGGGGATGAAGGAAGAGAGGGAGGGTCTATTTGGAGTGATAGCATTTGTCTTCCCAAGCAAGCATTATGTGTGATGCAGCCTTGCTCTCCTGACACACACCAGCCCATGGGCAGGGGTAAAGGAATTCTCTATTTTGCTTTGCTTGCACTCAGGGCTTTTGCTTTAGCTGTTAAACTATCTTCATTTCAATCCCCAAGTTTTCTCACTTTTGCCCTTCTCATTCTCTCTGTCATCTGACCAGAGGGAGTGAACAGCTCTGTGGTCCCTTGCTGCCAGCTGGGGTTAAACCACAAGAGCAATAAGCATATAAGAGTTGACAGGGCTACAGGCAACCTGCTTTAAGTGCTCAAAGCTGAGCAGCTTAACCTCTTCTGCCCTCTTAGCCACTAGCATTTCCTACACTTTTTTCCACTTCAACATTCGCTTCAGATCATTCAGCCTTGGAAGAGATTAAAAAAAAAAAGAAAAAAAAAAGTAAGTGTAACTGAAAGAATTTTCTTTTGAGATGACTGTGAGTAAGAGAGACAGGCTTAAAAACACACCAGCAAATGATGTACATTTCTTACTAGCACTTCCAGCCTTGTGTATCCTATCAGCATGCAAAAACCCCAGCTTAATTTTATTGCTTGTACGACCAGCACAAACCTGGCCACAAAGGTTTCAAAATAAATAATTAGTACAAGAAAAAAAATCCAACACTCAGGTTTCATTGCACAAACATTTAAAGAGAGGAAATAATTTCTTTTACAAATGTGTTTCTCTTGTATAAGAATAACTTTGTATAGAAAATAGCTCTTTATACATTTTACAGAAATAGGCTAACATTTAGATTCTTTATTAATGAATAATCATTGAATGCAATTTAAGATTTCAGTTGTTTCAGTCACCAAACATCAATAACACAGCAATACATCATCACTGCTCTAATATCCTTAAACTGCTTGACTTATCTAACATTGAGTCAAGACAGTGAAAACATTCCTAGAGCCATGGTAATTTGAAAGCATTCAAGTAGCTTGAAATTGTTAAATTATGAAATACTTCCTGAAAGTAATACCATAATTTAAGTGTCAAGGAATATGAACTTAAACCTTAACAAGGCAGCATTACTTGCTCACTCCCAGTGGCTAATACTGTAAAACCCAAATTGAACAAAAGCTTTAATATTAAACTGATTTACTGTTAGTGTGACCTTCAAAACACTCCTGAAGGATAGGATGCTATCCAGAAGGACCTGGACAAGCTTGAGAACTGGGCCCACAGGAGTCTCATGAGATTTAACAAGACCAAGTTGCTTCACCTGGATGGAGCAGCCCTGGTATCAACAGAGGCTGGGGGATGAACGGATCAAGGGCAGCCCAGCTGAGAAGGACTTGGGGGTGCTGGTGGAGGAGAGGCTGGACAAGGCCCAGCCATGGGCACTCACAGCCCAGAGTGCCAGACATGTCCTGGGCTGCATCCAAAGCACCATGGGCAGCAGGGCCAGGGGCTCTGCTGAGACCCCACCTGGAACCCTGCATCCAGCTCTGGGGCCCAGCACAGGAGAGACATAGACCTGGTGGAGAGAGTCCAGAGGAGGCCACTGAGACAACCAGAGGGATGGAGCACCTCTCCTGTGAGGAAAGGCTGAGACAGTTGGGATTGCTCAGCCTGGAAAATAGAAGGCTTTGGGGTGACTTAATTGCAGCCATCCAGTACCTGAAGGGAGCCTACATAAAAGATGGAATGGGATTCTTTATAAGAGTATGTAGTGACAGAGGCTAGGTTTAGATTAGATGTTAGGAAGAATTTTTTATTCTCTGGGTGGAAAGGCACTGGAACAGGCTGCCCAGAGAAGTTGTAGATGCCCTAACACTGGAGAGGGAGCACCTGAGCAACCTGGTCTAGTGGAAAAGTGTCCCTGACCATGGCAAGGGTGTTGGTATTGAATGATCTGCAAGGTCCCTTCCAACCAATGCCCTTCTATGATACAAAACGAGATGGCAGAAGCTACTCTGGCTAATGCTATACAGCATTAACACAACATATAAATGTAATAAAAATACTTCCATTTTCTTAAGAAAACATGGAAGGTAGATTAAAAAACAAACAAACAGTAAATTAAGATATAAAAAGTGAATTTGTAAAGGACAAAAAATTGAAAAACACATGTATATATATTTATATGTAAGGGTATGCTAGGATATACATATATTTAAAAATACTCAATTTATTCAAAGACTCTTTAAGTCCATATGGTGTCATGTGGAACTCAAACATAGCCCACACTCAAATGCTTTCACTCTGCAACTGCTGTTTCAAGCACCTGTACTTATCTGCAGATTTCCTTGTAAATTAGAGAGAAAGTAAAGGCATTTACCCTTGGAATACAACTATATGCAGTAATCATTTCTTGCTTTCTAGCTATAATTTTAAATAGAAGATGTAAGCAAGTAAGAACTATAAAACCCAATGACTGAAAACCTGAAATTTAGATGCTAATGATACTATTTAGTATTCATACAGAGCTACTTAGGAGTGTGCCAGCTGTACCCTGTGTGAGTACTGTTGACACTTCCATGCTTCTTGGTTCAAATGCGTTGTTACGTTTAGTCAAACGTGGCTCTCACTCCAAATTAGCAAAACTCTTAACACATATAACTTTCAAATAAATTCAGCTGGAACTGGTACACCTCTCCTTCTCACAACACAGAGGTTTATATAAGACAGTAATGAGTCACATTATATTGGTTCACATTTTCATGTGGTTAGGAGAAACAAACCCTTATTCCAGTGATTTTGCAAATTCTGCATAGTCAATGTATCCGTCATTGTTCTTGTCATCATCTTTCAAGACATCATCTATTAGACTAATCAGCTCTTCTTCCTTCATTGCCTGGGTATGCTCACCACCTTCCTACAAAAACAAAACCACAGTGAGCAGTTTAGCAGTCCTTCCCATCTAGTGGCACATGAGACAGATTACTGACGACTAACTTTTTACTAAGCTGTTCATGTTTGGTGCCTAATTTTGACACTAAGTTTTATGTAATAATTTATAACAATATAAGCAAATTTTGTCAGGTGGAAGCTTTGAAGTCAAAGTTCTTTGGACTTCAGAACAAGCATTCCACAGTCAACATTCCTGGTCAGAAGTTCCAAAAGCTGAATACCACAATGTATAATGATGGACAATCATCTAATAAATGTATTCTTAATTAGGATATTGATGTAGTATAGACACTGTAGTTTCTATACACTACAGAAACACCTTACAGTAACACAGAAGTGGAAAGAATCAGCACTGTAGCTTAAAATCAGTAAAATTCTTAGTAACAGCCCCTATGGGAACACAAAGAGGTGCTTTTGCACAAGCAACAGCGAGTCATTATTCTGTTCTTAGCTCAGTATTTTTTGCCAGAGGTTATTAGCAGGAAGTTATGCTATTCTGAATTGTAACTTCCAGAAGGTCAGTATGAGATAATGTGTTTCTATTGTGTTCCTAATGATTGGAAAGAGAAATTGAGTTTAGGAAGAGGCAAACCATAGCAGGTTCTTCTAATACAAATTTTGTGCAAAAGGTTTTTATAGTTTGTGTATACACAGCAGTAATAGTCTGAAGTTGAAAACAGTGTTATATCACATGATATTTCTACAAATTCTCATGCCCCATTTTGGATGATTTCCCTTTCTCCCCATCCCTACCTGCCAAAGTAAGCCCTCTGTAAAATGATTTTCTCTCTGGAGCCCTTCCTGATTCTAGAGTTTAAACTAAAATGGAAACTTCCTAAAAAACTGCAGTGTGACATGAAAAGCTGTGATAATGTACATTTATAAATTCAGGAGAAAAACAGTCTCACTTTCAGGCCAAACCGTAACTGTACTGAAGATATGTTGCAACCGTTCTGCTGCTTTTAGAGCTGGAACTGTTTCCAAACACACATGCTCTTACAAAACTACACCAACCTCTTTGTGGACATGTGAGATAGCAGTAGCAAGTTCTAACCCATCTAGCAAATTATTGCCATCATAGTCATGCATTTTGAAGTAATGGAGCTGCAACTCTTGTGGAGACATCTCAGATTCTGGTTTCTCAATAACACCTTCCAAGTGTTCCATGATGTGTCTAAGAAAAAAACCCACAACATTTTCATCAGTTAATATTTAATGCTCTGTTTACACAAAATTTAGTCTTTGATCAAATATTGTACATCTAAAAGCACCTGGACAACTAAAAGCTACAGTTTGATAGAAAGATAAAGGGGGCACAAAGGTTGTTTGTTAGAGGGGCTGTGGAGGCCTCTAATACCTTATATAGCTACTTCTATTTCTTTTAGCCTACTTAGCATGCTATCAAAATAACTGAAGCAGAGCCCAAAATCTCTTTTTGGCAGTTTTCCAAAGCACAGGAACTGGAGGAAGCTCTTTCCCAGTCAACCATGAAGTGTTCTAGGGAGTTTCATTTGCTGCTAGAAAAGTTCTGTGTTTATAAAGAAGCAAATGAGAAAATAAACTCTACCTGTTGGGAATATGATTTTGTCTAAAGTATGCTGATATGGGCAAGCAGGATTTCTATAAGAATTTTTTTATAGCAAAAGTAGGGCTAAAGGCTTCAGAGAGACCTTTCTAAGTCTGATATCTCTACAAATTTATCAAGCATGTCTCATATCTGGCTTTAGCTAATCATACAACATTCTGAGAAAACAGTGTGCCCTAGGCTTAAGTCCAACTGCATAACACTTTAGAGATAAGAAAATCATTAGGAAGTAAAGTTTACACTTTTAGAACAGGAACACATACTCTTTATCTTGTACCAAATTCTTATCAAGGCGAATATTTGGATGTTGACTCTCTCCTACGTGTTCCTCAGCTAGGGCAGAGATGAAGAATGCAGCCATAGCAAAGCAGAATAGCAAATGTGTTCTGAACGTCCTTTGGGCCATTGTGATCTCCTACAAAAAGGAAAACATCCCCCCAAAAAAACAGATGAAAAATGGAATCTACTTTCAGCAGATTTAGACAGTGCTTAGAAACAACTCCATAAAGTTTCAGAATAGAAGAACTTGCTGCATTGGAAACTCTTGGCAAGCAGAGAACCAGAGAGCTCCAATTAAGAGATTTTATGAGGGTCCCTCTTTTACTGAATTATGCAGTAGTTTTCAGGTAATGCCTTTTTTTTTTTTTTCTTGCTTACAGCTAATGTGCACACCTTAGTCATGCTTGGGTTTTCATATACCTTCCAGACAAACAGCCAACCCTGCCCTCTGCCTCAGGCAGACCTGCCCCACAGCTATGGGAGCAAAGGTCGCTTACGGCATCAAAGCGTCTCCATCTAATGACCAGCTGTATTACGACTGAATTCCCTAAGGGGCGCACAGCTGGGAAGACGTCACGCAGCCATACATGTGCGCACTGCACGGGCAGGTGACAGGNGCTCTTGAGTTGGGTCCAGTGGAACTGGATGATTAAGGGACTGGAACATCTGTCTTACCAGGAAAGGTTGGAGGAGTTTGGCCTGTTCAGCCTTGAGAAGAGACAACTGTATCAATACCTACTGTATCAATGTATACAAGTATATATATACCTATATATACAGTGTACACAAGGGGGGTTGCCAAGAGGATGGAGCCAGACTCTATTCAGTAGTGCTGAGCAAAAGGACCAGGGGCAATAGGCAGAAACTGATGTACAGAAAATTCTACCTGAACATGACCAAGAACTTCTTTGCTGTGTGGGTGACTGAGCATGGGAACAGATTGTCCGGAGATGTTGTGGAGTCTCCATCAATAAAGATATTCAGGAACTGTCTGGACACAATCCTGTGCCATGAGTTCTAGGATGACCCNCGGCTGTCGGGGCGGGCGGAGAGGCCCCGCCGCCGCCAGACTACGTACCCTCGGGCGAGTCTCCGCCGTGCCGCGGGCTCCGGGCTGCGCGCAGACTGGACACCATTCCCGAGACACCATCCCGGGATCACCCCTGACCCGGCGCTGCCCCGCCCGCTCCGCCGCCCATTGGCCGCTCCGCTCGGCCCCGCCCCGCCTCGCGGGCGACGTCACC
>VXBB01004032.1:95011-227659 GCA_013399915.1 Illadopsis cleaveri
GGTCAGCGCCGGGGCGCAGGTGGCGGCTGCCCGGCTCCGAGGCCAGCCTGGCTGCAGCCGGGCCGCCCTCGTTTGGAAAGGTCTCTTCAGCTGCTCGATATGTGTCATGCTGGTTCCCTCTTGCCCCCTGCCCAGCGCTGTTCTTGGGTGGGTGCCCTTGTGTTACCTCTCTCCATTTCCGAGGAGCACTGCTTTACTTAAAGGCTTTCACATGCAAAGTAGGTTTCTTAAATAGCAAGTATATTAGTATATTTTTTTCCTGTTACAACACACTGATTTGCTGTCCCCCCCCTTTATTTTTTTTAATGGAATCTTTTGTAACAACTGAGGCAGCATAACTCAGTCGGAGGTCACCAAGTAAGTTGTGAACAGGACCTGATCCTGCCCGCGGTAGTGGTACAAAGGGTTCTGTCACTGAAGTCAGAGGAGCTACTTCTGAGAATAAACCCGTTTGTTTAGGCGAATGTGTCCAGAATATGGCCCTAGCGTGGAAGCTTTCTAAAGTGCCTTAAACTTCACAATGGGAACCATGATGGGGGAGATGTTGGTAGTTTAATACATGTTTATTTTTGAGGCTTTCCAAGTGTTTACATGATGCAGATCGAACCCTGTGCTGAGAATCATATGGCCAACCTTTGAACTTTAGTCAGGTTTCAGCTGCGTTTTCCCAGGTGCAGAGATCACCATGCACTTTGGGGGCGTTAGCAGTTGAAGAGTTCACAGTAGTTTCTTCCCTTGTAATTAAGAGATATAACAACAGTATGATTGCTGTAAAAACACGATTTGTTAATTTGCTGCTATGTCATCATAACTTGCTAGTAACGAAAGAGTAATGCTTTGTTATTGCTGCAGAGCTTCTTTCAGCAGGTTTTGTGCTTTTAGAAATGATTGTATGTTTGGATGAGATTTTTTTAACAGTAGTATTTGCTTTGTGAGGTTGTGTATATTTATTTCTTAGTTGTTTATGATCTTACCTAATTCCTTAAGTTTGATTAAGAGATTAGTGATTATCTGAAAGCACTTTATTGTGTAGAAATGATTGCACGCAAGTTTGGGGGGAATGTACTTGAACATTTACACTTCCCATTTTATGTACCTATATCTGCAAATGAGCAGGAAGAGCTATGGTTATAATTTGTAGTATGGTTAGAATATGTAGCTGAACACTTAGGCCACAACAACAAAAAAGTCTAAACCACTACATCGTTGATTATTAAATGCTGTAAGTGGTGTATAGGTAGAAAATGGGCATAAGGTGTTTCCTGCGCTGAAAATACAGAGATAGGTATGTTACAGTATTTCACTCATTCTCAAGTTTCAGACTTTTAAACATGGAATATATATGAAATGTGGGGCTGGGCTCTTTGGTATTCAAAGATTTCCTTACCTGCCTTGACCCGCTAGTCTGCTGCTGGAGGTGCTGTTGTTATGAATGAAGGAACTGCAGAAATGGGCCTGTCATGTATGAACTCTGAGTACTGTGGCAGATGAAACATTTTTTTTCAGCACAATTGCCACACTGCATGATGCTTCATGCTGTATCCATTGCTGCTACCTGTGTTTGAGTGTCTCTTCTGTGGAACTGTGAACAGGGATGGATTTTAATGCAGAAGGAATTTTATGTGGCATGTTAATTACAGCAGAGGATCAGTGCTTGTGTGTCTTTAGTAATGGATGTGTAGAATGTGCATTATTTATCTTTTTAAATTTTTTTCTGTAGACTTTCAGGAAAATTGTGTAAGTTTTTGATGCAGTTACTGCTATCACTTCTCTGTAGTCTAAAGCATTCATTTCATGCTTGTACCTTTGTAAATAAAAAGCATCCACTGAAATACTTACAAAGTTTAGTCTTACACTTTTGAAAGTGAGTTTTGTGATGAAAATTCTTAACTGTTATGTTAGTGACCATGTAAAACAGAATGGTGCTGCCAAAATTAAAGGATTAACGAGGGAGAATCTTCAAGTTACAATGAAGTGGTGTTTCATTTTTCCATATAAAACATACTGTCTCTATTAGATAGAAGTTAATGGAACTTTCTTTTTGTCTGAGTTCTTCCTTATCCCCTCATTTGAGTTTGTCTGTCTCAAAGGTGTATTGTTTTGTTTTTGTAATTCTGTTTATCATCAGTATGGCAGTAAGCAATGTTTCTTGTTGGTTGATGTGTGCTTTCAGAGGACCATGGGAGTTTGCTGCTTGCAGAAGCTCTGCTGGAGGAATGTTTGAAGGAAAACTTTGCCAAACTGAAGGACTCCATTCCACTGTCAGAGAAGAGTGAGCCCAAGCTGAGTGAAGCTAAGCAGTATCTGACCAATATCTTAAGCAGAGGGAAACTAAGAGTAAGTGGGATCAATCCTCCTAATTCCTGCCAACTGGTTACTTCTTTCATATGAGTATTAGTCTGATACAGGGTGTGAGTGTTGCCTGTTCATGTCCATGTTCATGTACAGTGCTGTGTTGAAACTGATAATAAGAGACTGATAATTCCCCTTGGCAGGATTTTATGTTGTGAGACTTGCTTTTTCATAGGCAAAAAAATTATGTGCTACAAGGACGTAATCCTGTTTCTTTTTTCCTAATTGGAAAGAAGCAGGATAAATACTTAGAATTTCTCTTGGGTGGTGGGGTGTGGCCACATAAGGGTGCTGTCAAGCCTGCACAGTGGAGTGACCTCCTGCTGCTCCAGTTCTGAGGGAATTGTGCACAACTGGTTAGCTCCTGATTGGAGAAAAATGTGCCACAAGCTGCTGTCAGGAACTTAAGGCTGTGTTGGGAGGACTACAGCCTTGCACTGCTTTCGGTGTCTATTAGAGAAGTAATGCTTTTATTTTATTTTCTGATCGGGGTGTGTGGCTGGTAGCTGCTTGTTGACTCAGTTGCAAAGCTTCAGGAGGATTTTAATACTCTGCTTTGATGGCTGCTACTTTATTGGTGTCCTTTGACACACAGTTGCATAAGTGTGTTTAGATGTAAATGAATTGCAACAGTCTGTTCCAGACTTGTATTACTTTTGGTCCTGAAATTGCCAGGCTAGTTTAGCTAGGTTGGAAATGTATGTTACACTTTCACCATGTGAATTTCCAATGAGCAAGGTCAGCCTATTTAGAACATAAAATGGAGAGAGTAAGGAAGGGGAGTTTGTCCATACCCCTTGCTTTATAGTTTAGCCTCATTAACAGTCAGAACTACTGAATTCTTCCAGTTCCTTGTGTTTAATTTGGCTGCATGAATTGCCACTACTGTTTCTTTGCTAATAGTGACTTAGCTACTGATGCAGTATTGACCCAGTGTTCATTGCATGTATTTAAAAAATGGGTATGAAGGCTTAAGAGCCTTTTCATGCTTTCCAAAGCATCTGAACAGATGTGTTTTAGTGAGGTTCTGTTTCATATGTTTTCAATCCTTAAATTAGATGAATCTTAGAAGTAGCAGGTGTGCCTTCTGGTTTTTTCACAGTTGCATGAAAATTCTTTGACAACTAAAGAAAATTTGGGAGTTTTCTCACTCTTTAATTAAATATACAGAGGAGAGGGAAGCACTTGTCTAAAAAGTGATGTTTGCTGCCTAGTTTAAAAGCAGGGTTTTTTCTTAGGGGGGGTGTGTGTGAGTAATTCTGACAATGCCAGCCTTTTATGTGCTCTTTGTGGCTGGTGAATCGATAGAGCAGGTCAGCTGAGACCAAAGAGTTGGCTTACAAACTATTTCAAAACTGAGCTCCAAAGTGGTTGCCTGACCTTCATTGCCTACTGCTCTCATGAGATTAGCCCTTACAATTGTGAGAGGAAAGCATTCTGAACCTGGCTAATTTGCTGTGGAGTACTTCATTCTTCCTGTCTGGTATTTCACTCTGGAAACACTTTTTCTCTTCCTGCTCCGTTTCAGCCGAAGTATATGACAGAAGCTATGCTGATCCTAGGAAAGCTTCATTATGTGGAGGGATGCTACAGAGATGCCATCAGTATGTATGCAAAAGCAGGAATTGAAGACCTTTCAAGCAAAGATGAACCTCTGTATGTGCTGCGTTTGATAACTGAAGCCTTTGTTATTAAAGGTAAAGGACCATGTATGTATATTTGAAATATGCTGGTTTTAGTTTGAAGCTGTTTCTCCAAGTGATTTGGTTGGAGCAGGATTAGGGCGAAGATGTATGCTGTAGAAAATCCTATGTGGTATAGTCTGTGATGTTTCAAACTTAAAGGCATTATGGAGTCTTAGTCCATGGTTTTTAAACTTGGCTGGCTTGTAAAGAAAAGCTTGAAATTGGAAATCTTGTGGTAACTCTTGGCTGTAAGTCAGGAACATGCTTGAGCTTGTGTGTCCATTTTGGGAAAATCTAAATCAAGCAATTGGCTGAATTGGGGCCTATGCTTTCTCTTAAAAAGAGTTCATCTACTTGTACATTTCAGTGATTTCTGTGAATTAAAAAACAACGATGTTTCCAAGTTTTAAACTTTGGACTAACAGAATATGTGCTTTCAAAGCAGGTAGTATATTTTTGCAATGCATGTCACACAGTATCAGACCTTATGTACAAACAGGAATCTCTCCTCCCCCTTGTAACTCTACAGACTTTGCACTGTTTGAGAGATTCTAATTAAAACTACCTCTCTGGGTAGTGAAACTGCATTTCCTTTTTGAGTGGGGGAAAGGAAGACCCTTGTCAGTTTGTGACTTGGGGGGAGAAAAAGATCAGTAATCTTCTCCTTCATTTGCTTTCGGATCCTTTATAAATGTTGCTCAAGTACTGCTACCTATCTACTGCTTTCTACTCTTTTCAGCATGTCCACCAGCTAATTAGGTGAATGAGAACTCTGATGATCAGATACCTTCAACTGGTATGTAAAAGAGTGAAACCAAATAAACCCAAAATACTGTTTGACTGGGCTGCTAGTATTACTGATAATAATTTGAGTCATTCTGCTTTTTTTTGAAACCCTGTTTGTGCTGCTTTGCTTGCTTTGATTTTTGTTTCCTATGGTACTGATCGAATCTGCTTCACTAATGAGCTTTTGTGGAGCAGGACTAATTTGCTTGTACCTCACACTGACACTTGCATGGTGCAGAGGAGCAAGTATTTGCTAGTGCATTCTCAGCAGTGTATTTGCGAGCAAATCCTGGTGCATTCCAGAGTCTGAAGGAGATGCACTGTCCCTATTGTGAACCAGATATGACACTTGGTGAGGTGTGAGTGTAATGATAATGTGTGTGTGGAAACTGATGGAATAACCCTGTTGTTATAAGACCCCTTGTATTGTGTTGACTACCTAACATACATGTGAAGATGTTGGAGGTGTCTGCCTCAGAGTGTCAGGCAATTTTGGTTTCTTTCCCCATGTGGTTTAGCATGGAGTGTAAATACTGCGTTACCCCTGTAAACCATATGGAGTCTCTGCCGTTGCAGAGAAACCTCTGTGCTGTTACAGTTCCACAGTCTTTACCCTCCATGATGATTATTTTCATATTAGCTAAGATATTGAGACTATAGTAAGTCACTCAGTATTCTATCAAAGTTGCTGGCAGAAAAAAGTCCCGCGGAATGGAGCTTGTCCAGCTGAGTTTGGAGAGGGCACTCTCTGCTACCATCACTGTTCCCTCATGCCTTGTTCCTTCAGCTTCCCACTCTAATGTTAGCACTTTGTGCAGGCAGCTGTGGCAATAGCAGTGTAGATTTAAATTTTCATTTTAAAACATTAGTGTCCAGGCTGCTTCTGCAGGGCAAGTAACAATATGGACTTGAATTATTTAAAATTCATTGATACTTTATGCCATAGATTTTTCTTATTCCACTTTTTAATTTGGTATCTCTCCAGCAATTATGTTGATCCATACTATATTACTGCCTTTGGCTGAACTATTGGTTGTTTATGCAATCCGAAACCTTCTTTAAAGATGCTCTTGAATGTTGCAGGTAGTAAAATTTTTGCAGGGGCTATTTAGGCAAATGTCCAGAAAAGTCACAGTCCTGTCTGTTTCAAGGCAGAAGTTAGGTTCCCCGCTTAATTTCTTGTTCACATTTTCAGAAGTGGGAGAAAGCATTTGGTTTAATAGAATATCCCTGTTCATCCAGCATTAGTTAAAGCAGCAGAACTTTGTCTCACCTCATAGTGTGAACTTGAAACTACCTCGGTTTTGTGTAGGTAATACTGCTGAGTTATGCCTGTATGCAAAATCACAGCATAGGTTCTCAAGCACTCAGGATTAGGCTGGAAAGGTCATGGAAGAAAGAACAGTTAATTAAAAGGCTTATTTTTTTAATGTTGACACATATCTTTCTAATGTTGGAAGTGAACAAAAACGTAACAAGAAAAATGTGGGATATGGTGGGAGGAGTTGCACAGTTGTAGAAATCCAGCAAAACCAGATTTCCTTCCTTACAGCACCTTTTAACCTCTGCAACACTGAAGGCTGGATGTTGAACAAAATCTCTGGAGTCTTATTCTGGAGGTCCACAGCATGTAGTAGGTTCGTATTACAGTAAGAGGCAGTATAGATTTGCACCCTTGTGTTTGGATTGAAGAAGTTGAGCAGGGAAAAAATTTCTTGCTTCCCTTCTCAATAAACTTCCACACAAGATGAGTGTCAAGAAGTAAATACTGAAGTTCTTGATCAGCGTGATGGCTTGTGCAATTGACAAGTCACAGGAGAAATGACAGAGAGAGCAAGATTCTCCAGTGTTTCATCTGACTGCTGCTTCCTGTTGTTTCTAAATCCCTGCATTGTGAGGAGACAAGTTTTGTGGGTGCTGTGAATGGAGTTCTGACAATGGTTTGATTTTTCATTATGACTAATTTTAAACTCTGTGGTTAATTAATAGGCGGTTGGTTTGTACTTGTCTCCTTCCTCCCCATCCTCCATGAAGTCAGTCCCTCCGTAAAATTTTGCCTCTGCTCAGTTCCCATTACTGCTGGTAATCTCTGATGCAAGCAGCTCTGTGTTGCATAAAACAGTATTGAGTAAGCAAACTTTGCTTCTAGTTCAATTGGGACGCACTGTGGCTTTGTTACCTGGTGATGTCCATTTGAAACAGCAAGCAAAAAAGACTTCAGAACAAAATGCACAGCTGTCAGAGCCCACTGGTTTCCCTCTATCTGTGCTTGCTGCAGAAACTCTGCAGGTATCTCTCTCTTTGAAAGGAGTAAATCTTGCTGGTAGTACGTGAGGCCACCACCTAACCCTTACAAAGCACTGTGCAGCTCTAGCCAGGGCTTCGGCATACCAAGAAAGAGGCTTCTGTGATGTGGCAATGTTTGCTGTGCTGCTGAGAGCAGGACGAGAGCTGCTTTAACTGAGGCAGGCTGTTGCCTCCTGGCTGATGGACAGTCAGGCCGGGCTCATGTGTCCTGTGGGTCCTGTCTTTGTAATGACTGAGAGGGGCTTTAGCTTGTGGTCAGGGATGTGTCAGAGCTGCTGCAAGGTGAGTCAGCCCTGTGCTGAGGAGCTCCCTGTGTCTGTCAGGCCAGGCACTGAACTTCCTCTACCTGGAGTGGGGTAGCCTGGAGATAGCTACCTATCTATATTTGTGCAGCAATGCCATAGGATTGCACATGGTATCTAGTTTCTAAATGGATTTCTAGGGAGTTAAAGCTCTAAAGTCCCACTGGCTGTTTTTGTCCTTTTCTCCCTGTAATTTTTATAATTTGGTCATTTTTGTGTTATTATTGGCCATTTGGCAACTCAGGGTGGGTTTAATTTGTGCAGCTTCAGTCTGAACTCTCTGTGGAGTCAGAAGTTGGCTGTTCTGGGGTGATTCATCACCTCTTCAAATGGCGTCTGACATGGTCGATGTGAATGGTGGTGTACAATACTGCCTCTTCTCTGGTGACTGAGAGAATACTGCAGACTAAGTTGAGATTTATCCTTTGTAATTTTGTTTCTAAGTGGTTACATTCTTTAGGTTTTGGGGTTTTTTTAAACTTTAGAAAAGACATCCATTTTATCAAAAGGCTACAATGTGAGCTTGGTCTTTTTAGATCTTCAGAAAGATGTGGAAGAGAACAAGGTGATAATGTATCTGTAAGAAGCCTTGACCATAGTCTGCATTTTATTGTAACAAATCCAACCGCAAATCATATCTATGAGGAAATGAGACTATGTTAGTGCTGTGGTTCAGAGCTATCTATATTTTGTTCTTGGACCCTTTTAGTCATTTAAAGATGTTTAAGATTTGTAGTGGGACATTGCAATAACCAAAGATAAATCTTGAGACAAATGTTGCTGGATTGAGCCACTGATCTTTAGAGCTCTCCTAAGATCTGTGAGTGATATTTCTGAAAGCAAAACCTTGAAACTACCATGTGGGGGTTTTTCCTGAGTGATAAACAGCCTGGAGCCTGCTTCCAGTGTCCTGGGTTCAGCACATCTTGTTTTGGATTATTTTGTGTTTGTTCGGTCTTAGAACAAATTGCTGAGCTTACATGTGTTCCTGTTTCTCTTGTAGTTGTATCTTTTAAGAATTCAGTGGTAATGAGGTCTGTATGCTTCATATTGTTTTGCTTTCTGCCCGTGTGTCATGATTGTCTTGGGTTTCTAATACTGGAAGTGGTTGTTTGGAGATTCTGGTGGGATTCTGAGTGGAGAATGTTGATATCACACAGAGATAAACAGAAAACCTGACCTTTTACTCAGCTGGTTTGAAAACTATTTGCTTGGTTTTAATCATGTTTTAAATTGACCAAGTGAAGACTCAAAATTTGAATAAACTGTTTTAAACTTCTTAGTGATTGTTCTGCTTAATTAGTTTCTTATTTTGTTGGCTTGCACTACTGTTAAAAACAGTAGGTTTGCATAAATACAAGCTTGGTATTAAAATTGTTCATTCTAGCTAATCAGAGGATGTATCACACACTTGTTCATATACTTAATTGGAGTCTTTAATTTTGACATTTGCTTGTGTGTCATCCATTTTTTCTAATATGGTTTTCTACATGATGAGTAATTTCCTAGGTGAGATTGTATTCAGTTGCTTTTGTTTGAAAATTAAAATAAAATGTAGAGTTAAAGATAGCTTTATTGCAAAGCTATGTTCTGATAATCTACTCTCTAAAGAATTTGACTAAGAATTTTCAGTTTAATAAATGAATTTAACTCAGTGTTTCTAATAAGCTGGTAAGTTTCTTGTCGTGTACATTTTTTAAAATTCATAGATTAAAATGGGAAAAATAAGCTTTCCTGATTGGTTTTATTTAGTTCATTGTTGGTTCATTGAGCTAAATAATAGAATTGAAAGGGAGAAAGGTAAGGCTTGTGGGTTTGTTTTTGGTTTGGGGTTTTTTTTTTGTCCTCTTTGCAAGAGAGCACCTCTATTTTAAAGACTGTCCTAGTGCTTCATCAAACTCTTATTTCAGATCCTAAGCTACTAACTTTTCTAGTTCAGTTCTTTACTAAATGCTACCCAATCCCATGGTGCAAGGATATATTCTGCTCAAATAACGTTAATGGGTTATTGTGTATTATTGTCTTAACTTAAGGAGCCTTACTTTTGATTAAAGTTTCCTGTTATGACATGTCAAGGGGAAAACCCCTGGCCAGCTCCTCACCCCAGTCAACGCCACGAGCGGCCACCCCCTGACCACTGAGGGACTTGGGAGGTGGTTTGGCGAGGGCTGCCTCTGTTCCCCACAGCTCTGGATGTATCAGCACCCAGGACCAGGATAAGAGAGCAGGGAGGAGCCTTCTGTATGGCTCCCAAGGGAATCAGTGACAGAAGACAGTTCCACTGGCTGAACCTGAATTTTTAAACAGGGGTGGTACAAGGGGAGGGTGCAATACAGCAACCAATCAGGAATAAACTGAGGAAGAGCTTGAGGAGGGACTTACAAAACAGGGGCAATGGGAGAACAGAGGGGGAGGGTACAGTTTGAACAACCCAATGAGGCATCAAACAGCATAGAACTTTCCAGAACTAGGGGAAGGAGTAAACCTAGATTGACAACCAAACAGGTGGGGTAACAGGCAGGGGTTGGTTTAGGGGAAGATTGACATGGGACATTCTGGAAAGAGGGGCAGAGTTTGGGGAGTGACTGATACCCGGGAGAGGGAGGAGATAACGTTGGGCAAAGCCATTCACTTAAGGGGAAAATAGAAACCAACAATTTGAAGGAATTCACAAATAAAGAAAATACACACCACCACACTGTTAGCTTCTCTGGAATGAGATTTTTGTCCACTTGGTTTTTGATAAGTGGCATCATAGTATCAAAACTGTGGAGTGTTCTGGGATACAGACACTCTAGAACAATTGCAAGCACAGATCAATTGAGTTTAGAAACATCATATAGTTTCGTAGGTTCATCATTTATTTCATAAGCTTATTTTGAAAGTGAGTTTATACATCTAACTTCTTTTTGTCAGAAGCATTTTTAATTCAGATCATGTTTTATAAACTTCTTGATGGACTGTACATGCACTTTGAGTCTGTCCCTCATTTCAGAGGATATAGCACATTCCAGGATGTCTTCTCCTTTTTGCAGACAGTGTTTGGAATACTGTTCCACTTCTTGTGTGCCAAGAACCCCCTCCACAGTGGTTATACATGCTCTTGTGCTTGAGATTTTTACTACAGGATAGATTTTAAGAGTTTTTGAATTTCTTTAAGAAAAAATTGCTGTAATACCTAAAAAGAGATGGTCTATGTGTATATCTTACTATGTAAGAACATACCTTGTCTTGTCCACTGAGGCAAGTGTAGAAAATGGATTGATGGAAGGTTGATGACATTTTTTCCATGCTCAAGTGAGTAGTTTGCTTTATATTCTCCCTAGCCACTAATGGAGAAAAGTAAAAGCACATTGTAATTACACATGTCAAAATAAAGATGATCCATTTCTGTATTGTTGTTTAGGAGCCACATGACTACAAGGAAAGTACTTAAATATGCTAGTGGTAAAAAAAGAGGAAACTCAGATCTTCCTCACCTTCTTCTAGCACAACTGACCCCACCCTACCTAGAGGCTGAGTTTTCATCCTGGCTGCATTGGTATTACTGTCTGACTTGAGGGCAGTGTGCTGTGATGTACCCATTTAACAGAAATGGGCAGCGGGCTGTAAGTTGCAGGGCAAAAAGTCCTGAGCCTGAATTCCCTGCCCGTCTCCCTCCATTAATTTCAGTGTCAAGTATCGTGTCGCTTACACGACATTATGGCATATGTACCATGGGCTTTACTTGAAAGTCTAGATTGTCTGTACTTTAATAATTGTGTTTAAACAGAAGAATTGTTACCTGAATATATTCTGACTTCCCGGGATCCCAATTCACTACTGTCTGGAATCTGCCCAGCTTGGAAGCAATGATGCTGACTGAGGCACTTGGGTTCGTCGAAGTGTTGAGAAGGGTATCTAGAACCTTCCTAAAGACAACACCACTGTTCTTCATTGTCTTTAGGAAAGCTTGTTGGTCATGAAGAGCCAGCATTATACTGGGCACAAAGTTGAGATGAGAAAAGCATAGGTTTGGGTGATAGTTAAGGGAAAAGCTACCTAAAACTCTGATTTCACTTTTTTCAGTGCACAGATACAGCTTTTCAGTGATAATGAGCTTCATGAAGATGCTGAACACTTGCCAGGATGCAACTGTTAACCTATATGCTGCTTTTGAGATTATATATTTACTTGCAGTTCTCTCTGTTACTTAACTGCTGTTTCCTCTACTAGCAGCTCCTTGGTGAGATTACTTTTGTTAGTAATTTCAGCTGCTTCAGTGACTGAGTAGAACTTAGTGGGGCACAGTAGAAGAGAAGAATTTTTTGGTGGTGGGTTTTTTTGTTTGTTTGGGTTTTGTGGGGTTTTTTTGGATTGGTTGGTTGGTTTGTTTTGTTTTTTTAAGGGTCTGGCAGGGCATGAATTTCTTTGGTGGAATCCTCTGGTGACTACAAAAGGTTGAGATTTGTCTCTCTGAGAACTGAGATCTGTGGAAGATCGGTTCCTTTAAACAGAGCCTAAATAATAAAATCAGTTTCCTTGCCTGGCCATTAGAAAAATTGAGTCGCAGCTGAAAGGATGTATGATACAATAGGACATTAAAATTAAAATAAGACATTTTGTTGGTAGAACTTGTTTTCACTTTTGCTTGGCAAAAGATGCATCTTTTAAATGTTAATCTACATCAGAGGGAGAGAGAGAGAGAAAGAGACTTTGTTCTGTACTGGTATGCACTTCAAAGTGCTAGTCTTCACAACTCTGACAGCAAGACAGGAAGCATGCTGTTAATTCATGCTGGCATCAGAGTAGCTGTCTGATAGGCAAAAGCCCCACTTTGTAGATGTTCATGTCTTGATAAAAGGATCTAGTATGTTTTATTTGAGGTTTCAGAAAAGCATTTTTAAGAGTCTAGAGTTGCCCTTACATTGTGACAATGACTTTGAACCTGTTGCATATTGGTGAGTTGTGTCCCTTTGTGCCGCTGCTTTCCTGCTTGGATGTGAAAGAGTTGTCAAGCCCAGCCTTGGTGTTCTTGATGCCCTTAGGCTTTTCTGTTGTGCTCCATGTGCTTTTCTCTGCTGTTGGATCAGGTGGTTTACCTTTTAGAAGTAGTTGGCACTTCTAGTGCAGTCAGCTATGCACAAATGCAGCATGGGTGTTACTTTAGACTTTCAAGGAGAGTTAAATGCAGGCCACCAAATAGAGATTACTGAAATTTGGAAAGTGGAAAAAGGGAATAACTTCTCGTTCCTTTTGTTAATGTGACTTGGTTTTTGCGGTGGTAAAGTTTAGTTATTTTGCTCCCTTCCCCACACACAGTCAAAGGTGGCGATTGCACACATGTATAAAATCTTCTCCACCTTCTGCACTATGATTTGATTCTCTAAAGCTGTGGGATTAGCATCATGAGGGGGATGGAAGAGTATTTGCCCATGCTTTTCTGAGGAAATGGAATAATGGTTGTAAGGTTCAATGAAACAACATGCTACACTTATTTTCTCAAGAAGAGAATGAATACAAACATACTTGCAGATGGCCTAAGCTAGAGGTAGTTTTAGATTGCTGTGATGATGGTGTCATGCTGAGGCTGTGCTGTGTAGCATGGTATGTGTCCAGTGGCTAAGGGAAGATTTCCATGTGGTGGTTTGCCCTGGAGTAAGCCTCAAATGTCTCTTTCTTTTAAGTGACAGGGCAACAAGCCTGTTAGTCCTTGCAGGCTGTGTCTATTCTTGTACCTTTAAGTTACAAGAGTAATTTGTAACTTGTCTTGAGTGCTTGATACAAATCAGCATAGGAAAATATGAATTATCCTTGCTTTCTCTCCCTTCTGCCTCCCCAATACACATGGAATCATTTATATTGGAAAAGACCTGTAAGATCATCCAGGTCAACCATTAACCCAGCACTGCCAATAAACCATGTCCCTAAGCACTACATCTGTACATCTTAGAAATACCTCCAGAGGAGATGACTCCTGTGCAGCCTGTTCCAATGCCTGACTGCTCTTTCAGTGAATAAATTTTTCCTGGTAGTCAGTTGAGACCTGCCAGGTGCGACTTGAGGCCATTTTCTCTTGTCCTGTTACTTGGTATGTTGTAGAGGAGACTGACCCCCGCCTTGCTATACCCTCCATTCAGGTAATTGTGGAGAGACCCCTTTACTCCAGGCTGAGCACCCGCAGCTCCTTCAGCTACTCCTCATAGCACTTGTGCTCCAGACCCTTCACCAGCTCTGTTGCCTTTCTCTGCACATGCACCAGCACCTCAAGTTCTTTCTTGTAGTGAAGTGCCAAAAAATTGAATTCTAGGGCTGGTCTGATTGAGTGAGTCTGCAGCTAGAAAGAGAATTTTCTTGCTGGTGGTGCTGCTTAACTGTGGTGCAGATGAACTTAAACTGAATAAATTCCAGTACTTGGTCATCAGTACTGTTTCTTCTCCCTTGTGCCCCTTCAACTTAACATGTTTTTTCTTCTCCTTCTTCCTGTTGTATTTAGACCAGGGGAAATTTCTGCAGTATGCCTGGACAGTTTATGAATGTGGATGGTGTTGGCAAAGTCTTTAGGTATGGGGCTGTAAGAGATTGCTGATCACCCCTGTGTTTGCTGTGCCTCAGAGCACAGTTCCTGTAGCTGTATCTTGATGTCACAGAATGGAGGTGGCCTCTTATACCAGGGCAATCAGTGTGTTATATCAGTGGTCCCCAAAGTGGTGTATGTGCCCCAGGGGTTGAGCAAGATGATCTGCTGTGGTGCGGAAGAAAAGTATTATAACATATTTGTTTTTTTCCTAAAAAATCCTCTAGCACAAGAAAGTGCACCACATTGAAATAAATCTCTAGTATTGTATTTTATTGAAAGTGGTGTCCTCAGTCTGTATGTCAGAGGGTCTTGTGTCATGTAGAGCCTACAAAAGTGTCTTAAAAAACAGAGGATGTTTCACACTGTGGGAGGACATCACTAGTTTGTTCACTTTCATATGTTGCAGCTCACTTGTGCCTACTTGAGTGGATTTACATATAATATTGTCTGGTTTTAATTAAATTAACCCTTATGAAATAGACATGTAGCTTAAAGATTCCCTCAAATACCTGTGGATTTCAGGTAATACTAGAAATAGGAGCACAGGTGAATGGTAAGAATGTCAGAGCTTACACTATTAGCATGAGCTCTTCCATCAAGTAAAAGCAGTGGTAGTCTAATTGGATCTAATCAATGAAGTCTGATGACACCCAATTCAGTACTTAAATTTTTAGACGCCTGTCTTGAGCTTTCTTATGTAAAAGCGAAATATGAATAAAAGACACCATTGGGGAAACACTTGTTCTTCCTGCTGTGGAAAAATGGCTGAAGTAATATGGAAAAAACTATATGGCAGCAAACTAAAATGCTTTTCTTTGAAGGAGACACTGCCAAACAGACATTGCCAAATACGTGAAGAGACAGGTATTAGAAGAAACTGAGCAGTGTGGGAGGCTTGGTATATAGTAGCATGGAATTATAAATGTTTCTAACATGTCTCAGCTTAAGGAGCTTGCCACATTCTGGTTCAATAATGAAATACATTAAGAACTACTTAGGAGCACAGTGCAATCCAGAAATGCACAAAGTGCTGTAGGATGGCATCCGTGGGGTTAACCTTATAAATGCAAGACTTTTACATAGAATCTAGGTTGTAATGAGATGGGGAATGACCATGAAAATCTGCACACACCACAGCTCAGTGTTTTTTTCATAGCAAAATGATTGAAATGGTTGTCAAACTTAAAGGTGAATTATGCCTTTTTGCTTTTACAAAAAAGTCAGGTATTCTGAATTTGCAGGGCTTTTCTCTGCTGACAGGTGGCTGTCAGTAGCATTTTATCTAGCAGGTATTTTTGAAACAATAAACACATAAATATATAATAGTTTGTGAAGCAATGTCTATATATAACTATATGCATATGTTGGGTATGCATGCTCAAGTATTTTTTTGCTTAATGGGATCAAAGAATTTTGGAGACCACTGTCTTATAGTTAAATCAAAGATTAAAAGATATGCCATGAAGGTTAAGAACAGCCAGTTGAGCAGGTCTGGATATGCTCCAAAGAATTAGTGTCTGTGGATTCAGGTTGCTGATTTCTGCTGTGCCTAAGGGATGCAGTGTGATGCAGAACCTACGCAGCATTGATTGAGGGCAGGGGACTGAGGTTGCACCTCAGGGGAGTGCTTGCTGCCTTCTGGCTTCACAGCCACTCCATCAAAAAGCTGTCCTAATTTTAGCAATAAACTTGAGCTGTAATTACAAGCCTAACCAGACAGAGTCCTTGCTTTGAAAATAATTGGAGTAACATTGTTAGCATTGTTTTATTGCATCTAGTAGGAAAGTGGGGAGTAGGAGGGCTTGAGTTCTGCATTGATGCAACTAAGCAGCCTTCACAGGTTGCTTAAATTTTAAGCTTCATTCCCAGCTTATAGTTAGAAAGGTCTTCAGATAATTTTATGTGGGGTGACTGGAATTTTCCGGTTTCTACTTTTGAGACTTTTACATGAAAAATACCTCAAGATTGTAACAGATTGCCAGAAATTTACAAG
The DNA here is from genome assembly GCA_013399915.1 of Illadopsis cleaveri. Lineage (NCBI taxonomy): Eukaryota > Metazoa > Chordata > Aves > Passeriformes > Timaliidae > Illadopsis > Illadopsis cleaveri. The sequence goes on from VXBB01004032.1 coordinate 110,996, forward strand.
AGTCCTGCATAATAGGAAGCAGCAGTGAAAGAAGTACATGCGGCTTTCTTGAAGAGCGAAACTTGTCTCTTCATCTCCACCTTTGATGGGCTTGCAGTATGAATCAATGTATTCAAAATCAAGGGCTTTTAGGCCTTTCTTCCCCCTCTTCTATTTGCATTGCAAATGAGCCCTGCTGAAAAAATCATAGCTTAGTTGCTGGGGAGATAAGTGTCAAGACCAGGTTGTGAATTATTTAAGCTGCTGTGAATTGTGGCAGAAATAATGCATGGTGCTGGGTCTTGCCTATGTCTAACAAATCCCAACTGCTGCTTGTTGAAGTTTGGGCTATTTTGCTTTCCTAGACACTGTAATGGAATAGGTTAGTTGAGGACTGTGCTCTTGAGTTCAAACCTTAGCTGGCAGGGCAGACTGGTTGTAATGCCACCTCTAGAGTGCTTTGGTTGTGCTTTTGAATTTTGTCTGTGAAAAGTGTTTGGTGTTCTGATGAATGTTGATTAGTCAGCATGCATGAATATATTTTTGAAGTCTTAAAAATAGTCTTGTTTCAGTGCTAATTAATTTTCTAGAGCCACATTTCTGTACTAGACTGAAGGCCACATGCTAGAAGTGAAGTGCATCCTCTGCTTGGGGACAGTGACCCGAAATGACTTGGTATTCTCCAGGAGGTGAATGTGCACACAAACCAGTGTCCTTGCAGCTGCTGCCGTGTGGTATCTTCATGCATGGCTCACCTCAAGACAAATCACTTACCTCCCTGTACATAGAGTAAAGCTATTGCATGCACTCATTTTAGCATCACACTGTCTTCTGGCCAGGCTGGTCTGTGTGGCACAGGAGCACAGACAGTGCAACCTTACTCTGCAGATGGGGCTGCTGCTTTTGGCAGGGCTCTTAAGTTCCACATTAAGATGTCTTGCTTCAGGTTGCCATAGTGGTGTTCAACACATCGTACTGGGATGCAACACAGGAGTTTGGGTTCATGCTCTTCACACTTGTTTTTCTTTGATCTCTTCTTCAGCTTGCCAGTTAGCTTTGATGCTCCTGGGCCATGGGGTTTTAGCAGCTGCAAGCTAGCGCTGTTGGTGAAAGTGATTACCCTGAATTCTTGCACCTATGAATCCACCATTCCCTGGTTGTCTAAATTCATCCAAGTATAGGAAGCTTGAAGTCTGTGTCAAAAGGAAAATTAAAAGAACCTGTGAGAGGATTGGTACATTGTTCCTACGTGGAAGGAGGAGCACTGCTCTTTGGTGAGCTGGTTTATGAACCATAGGAAAATAAAGCCACCTTAATCTCCTCCCTAGTCCATGTGTGGTCTCCATCTGTGCACTGAGGCTTTCAAGACCAGCCTGGGTAACATCCTGAGCTGGCCCTTCTTTGTGTAGAAAGTCAGACCATGGACCTTCAAGAATTCCTTCCAGCATGAATTTTCATCCCATTTGTGTTGCTGAGAACCTGATAGGACATGTCCATGTGCACATGGATGTTCCAGTTCTGGTAATAATATCACCTCAGGGCATTGGAGCTATATGAACTCAATGTCTTCCCTTGGCAAGGAACTACTGAGATGAAAGTGGAAATAAGCCTTCATAAAATTTCCCCTTTCAGATTTCCATATGTGAGAGCAGTGCATTTTAACTGAAGGAAGAGATTAGTTCAGTGATATGTCTTACAGACCTTACGGATTTGGATATTTTCTTACATAAATGCAGCTTAGATTTGGAGGCAGGGAAGAAGGGGCAAAGATTATAGAAAGGTGAAGAGCCAGAGAGGAATCATTGGGAAAGCTAGAGGAGGTGAATGGAAGCTTTGCCTTTATGCAGAAGAGAAAAGCAGCATTTCTATACATAGAAAGTTACTTCCTCTGAAGTGGGTAGAGTTTGTTCTTTTAAAGAAGGATAATCTGGAAGTACGTCTCGAAATCTTGAACCTGGGCCATACTTTATCAGAAAACTGTCTGCACTGTATGATAAACTACTACAGTATATAGATATGTATCTATTTAAATTTGGGCACTGAATTCATATGAGAAAAATCTTAGTATAGATAAGCTTTGAGTTGGTATTCTCTTATCACAGCTGATTGTGAAAAATACCTGAGGCCCTCTACTTTAACCAGCTAACAAGAAAGCATGTAGCCTTATGATTTACTTGGAAGCTAATTCTGTCTTGGTAGTAGCTCCATTTTTCTTGCTAAACCCAATGTGGAAGTAACATGCACTTAAATGGCTTTCTGACATATTGTGGAAACTGAGTTGAATTTAAATTGTTGTGCTGTAAAGTTTCTTCTGTGCTGGTTACTGGAGGATGGACAAGAGGTAGTGGAATTTGTGCTCTTTGTGCTGGAGGGCTTGTCAAGTCTTACCCAACTGCACCCTGAGCAAATCTTATTGTTGGGGCTTTGTACTGTGAGAACTCAATTGCTGGCTGCAAGAGTAGGGAACTTCCATTGTTTTTCTTCTGTTCTTCCCTTTGTATACTGGATTTGCAGTCTGCTTGCTCTAATTTTTCTTTTCATTGCATTTCTGTGGTAGGGAAGAATAGCCCTCTTTGGATTCTGTAGAAGATTTGTACTCGAATGACATCAGGTCAATGCATACAATATTAGAGAGAGAACCATGACTAATGTCACATCATGTGGGTCATTTTTCCTTCTAGCCTTTTACAAGTAGTGCAGTGCAGCATAGTATCTGTTTTGACACACTGTGTATTGCTGGATACTTACTGTGGCAGGAATCCTTTTGGAGATGTTCCTTCCCCTGTCTCTGATGAGCCCCAGCTCTGTTTTTCTGACTTGCATGGATGGGCATGTTTGTTGTCAGTACCTGGTGCTGGCAGAGGCTGCTTGCTTTCCTCCCCCATGTCAGAGTTTAGAGATAGTAATTCCTTGCAGTGAGCTGTAGCATGTATGTAAATGGCATTTTATCAGCCTGTTCTATCTGTGTGACATCTCCCACGACAAACACCCCCATACAGACTGTGTTAGGATGGCTCTTGGAGTTTGATTAAATGCTGCTTGTATATGAATGTCAATGGATTGTACTGGATTTTTTTTTTCCGCAGGGCCCTCAGCCCTACTTTGCACTTAAGGGGAATGATTCTGAAATGCAAACTTCTTAAAATTTGTTTTCACTTAAGGGGAATGAATAGAAATTCAGAGGTAGATAAAACTGAGACAGATGTAAGAAGAATGTGTGTAGGTTATTTGTTTTGACTGTAGCACAGGATACTTTTGTTTTGTTCTTTTACTGTAAAGAGAGTTAATGAGGATATTTTTCCCTTCGCTTGTTACAAAGTTATACAGGGTTGGAAAAGGGAAGCATCAAAATAATAGAAAAACAACCCATGATATAAAGACAGAGACTTCATACATGAACTAGAGACAAAATCTGTTATATCTTGATGCTGTACAAGGCGTTCATCAGAAGAAAGAAGAAAACACAGATTGGGCATTAGTTAAAAGCAGCAAAATGATTGTCATCCCTGTCCCACACACCTTGTCAGTTTGAAGTAAATTTAGTCCTCCTGTTCTACTCTGGTCTGTATTTTCAGAGGCGAAAAGTACAAATGTGTTTTCCTCTAAGATACAGATCTTTGAGGGAACACACCGTGTACTTCTGACTTCGGAGAGGACGGAAGGAGTGGGGAGCCACTTCCTGAACTTGAACCTGGGAGGCCTTTTCTCAACTCACTGAACTAACTGCTTATGTCTGGCTCAAATGTAAGACATGAGATAGGGAAACTCCTTGCAGAGTAACCAAGGGGACAAAACAAATGTTGAACATTAGAAGTAAACAAAGCTAAGACTGCCTAGGAACCTCAGGCTCCGCCAGCATGAGCATGCAGAGGGCATCATACATCATGGGAGAGCCTGCCTGCCCATTGCTGCCTCACAGCAGTTTGTTGCCAAGACTCCTGGAATCAGCAGACAGGCCCTGTGCTTCTCGAACTGTGGAAGTCCAGGAAAGCATGTCTGATGCCTGTGGTGGGTCCTCACAAATCCCTTCCCACATGCTGCAGCAGTTGAAATTTCTTCATTGGAGAGCTGTCTGAACAGCTGAATTCTTTTCTTCTTTTGTCACTTCTATGGATCTGTGTCAGGAACACTAGAATTTCGTATTACATCTTATGTATTTGCCATTGTTATTAGGGAATGTTGTCATGTATAAAACTCATTGGAAAGCATGTGCTGAATTTTTTGCAACCTGTGTTGTGCTACTGGGTATCAGTGCAGTTGTGATTGGTGAAGATCCAAGTTTTCAAGTAGTCGTGTCTTGTAGAGATCCAGTGTGGCATAAGAACCTGTACCAATCAGAGTAAAAGTGGTATATGGGTGTGTAGCCTATCCAATTAGATTTAAGGATATAAAGGATGTCATACTGTGATGCCAGTCAAGGGTCTGATAGTAGAAATTTTTAATGTAGGGACCACTATCTGTGCATCTTCAATTAACATACTCTGTTCGTAGTGTTGGATAATGATGCAAGAAAGAAGTTCAGGAGTACAAAACCCAGGGTTTTTTTTCCTTTCTTTGGAAAGGGAATTATCTTGTGGTTAAGAGCCTCCTGTGCCTTGCCAAGAGTTTGCTGTGTGTCCATGAGCAATCTGCATGTGCTCAGATTTTCCAAGAGAGGCCTCAGATTTTCTGACTTTGTTTCTGTATCATTTTCCAGTTAGAGGTTTTTTTTGTTGTTTTTTCCCCTCAACACTGCTGCTTATTGAAAGCTTCATTTGAAGTAGCAGATGCCTAGAAATGATCAAATTCAGTGCCAGGCTGGCACTGAATTGAAGCACCCATGATCTATAGCTGCCTTTTGCAATATAGGCCTTAATTTCTCTGCTGAAACCTGAGGGATTGTGTATCCTGTCCTCATAAAGTGTTTGAAAGGCACGGTAGGAGTGTGCATTGGCACTGTGTGTTAGAGTAGCATGACAAAGATGCCTTGCATGTGTCGGAATTTTCATGGGGGTAGTGTCCTGAAAGTCATCAAATAGAGGGAAAACCACATGTGGAAAAGCCTTCCAGTCAGCTGGTAAATTAAGAATAATATGGCCATACTGCTGTTGGTGGGCTTCAGTTAAAGAAGACATTGCCATTTTGCAGGTTTGTCGCTGGAGCGCTCAACCAACTCTGTTGCCTCACGTGCTCGGCTGTGTGAAAGGGAGGAGGAAGTCATGGCTTGTTTTGAGAGAGCGTGTGTTATTGCCCGGGTATACTTGCAGGAGCTTGAGAAGGTAAGAAGAAATGTGCTTAGGCTATTGCCTGCTGGCCTATGTGGAATTTCCAGGGTTTTGGCTACAAAAATAAAAAAAATGGAGGAATGTCAAGTGATCATAGCAAAGGTATATGACAACAAGTTGGAAAGAATGAGGTGTCTCAGTAAAACCATTTGCAAAACAGCAGTTTAGCTGGTCTCTACCTGTTTCCTCTGAGAATTAGGTCTGGAAATAAGTTTTGCCTGTGGTAAAGCGCCAAATACTTCGGATATGCACAAGCTGTGCCCCAAGTTTAGCCCTTACTAAAGAGGAACTATGAGCATGGCAAGTGCTGGCATGAAGGAACTCAAGACATTTTACATACCTGCTGTGTAAATAATACACAGCAGTGGCTATTGAGATCCCTAATGAGCTGAAAGAAACCTTTTTGGGTCAGCCATAGCAGTTTAATTACCAGTGCTTCACCTTTTCCAGGTGGACCTTGAGGAATCCAGATCATTAGAACCTCAGTCCTCCATCCCTGGAAGGTTCAAGGCCAGACTGGGTGGGGCTTGGAACTGCCTGGTATAGTGGAAGGTGACCCTGCCTGTGGTAGGGGACCTGAAGCTAGATTATCTTCTAAGGTCCTTTCCAAACCAAACCATTCTGTGATTAGTAGCAAGTGACTGCTTAGCAAGTGGTTGGTAGGATGAATACTGGGAGCCCTCCACTGAGCCATGGAGATAATACGTGCCTCTGATTTGCTGGGCACATGCAGACTTTGCCTAGCTGAGAGTACAGGACATACCACTCTTCTCAGTAGCAAAGGTGTGTTTCTGTTTCAGGTTTTGTTTTTAATTGCATTGAAACAAGAAAAAATAAGTTTAGTGCCTGGATAAAAATTCATTAAGAAAGCCAACTAACAAGCGGCCTGCTCTGTTTCTCTGCAGAAAACAATTGAATAGTCTTTAAATTTGAACTATTACTGTCCTTCCATTGTGGAAGGATGAGTTCCTGCCAGTGCTGGATACTGTAATTTTTTTTTTTACTGACAGCTTGGGTCTGCGAAGAAGGGAAAGAGTCTGACCTGTAATTCATTCGCTTAGAATCATAGGATCAGTAAGGTTGGAAAAGACCTCTGAGTTTACTGAGGCCAGCTATTCATTCAGCACTACCATGTTTGCCACTAAATCATGTTGCACGATGCCAACACCACATGATTTTTGAACACTTCCAGGAATGGTGATTCCACCACTTCCCTGGACAGCTTATTCCAATACTGGACCACTCTCTCAGTGAAGAAATTTTTCCTTATATCACAACTTGAGGCCATTTCCTCTTGTCTTGTTACTTGGGAGGAGACTGACCCCCAGTTCTCTACAACCTTCTTTCACATAGTTGTCTCTGGACAGAGAGACAAAAATGCAGCATTGATGACTGACATAGTAGAAATTCATAGTCATTCTCCAGTCCTAGATGAAAAACCCTGCTTTGCAGAGGCAACTTTCAGCAATGGAAGTGGCTTGTTACCAGTACGGAAGCAAAACTAAGAAAGATTTGATAGGAAAATGGAGGAAAGATGAAGACTCTTCCATCAGGACTCCTGATGGCTTGCTAACTCTTAAAAAATATTTATATTATTTTGAACTAGATAAACCTACTCACACGTTGTATTGATATTTCTGTGTAATATGCTGAATCTTTGTAGTTTGAGTGGTATTTCCTAAGCTGGTGGTGTTAATATGTAGCTTTCTACTTACTTTATTAAAGGTTGGAAAGTAATAATGGATGGTGTTTCGGAACTCATATTTCATGCAGAATATCTCATAGAAGTCTTTGTATAATTTATTTTAAAATTGATATTATAACATTTTTGAACAGCTAATAAATGTAACATTTTATTGTTGAAGATGTCACTGGCTCATGAGGATCTGACTAGTTTTGACAGTTATCTGTATTCCCTAATATTTCTTTTTCTCCCTCACAGACATTAAACAACACACATACAAGGAGTATCAAGGGCAACAATGTGACTTACTCTGAGTTTGAACTTTCCTACTTTCTGGAAGCAGCTCTACAGAGTGCCTATGTGACTCAGTTAAAGAAAGGGTAGGTGGATGCAGATATTAATAAAATCAGATGATATTGCATGTTTTGTCTCAGATGAAGACTAATTTTCTTCTTGTGTTCTGTTAGGACTTTTGGCTGCTGGCTCACCTCAAGTCTCCTCAGTGTCCTTCCCTTTCTCCTGTTGGCGTCTGTCTTTCTTAAGTCTTAAGCATCATTTTTCCAGACCTACAAGTAGGATGGGATAGAACAATGTTCTTGTCTTGACTAAGCTTTGCTCCCTGTGGAGACGAGGGGAGTTTGACTGTAAAGAGAAAGTGGAATTTACACTGATGCGTGCCATTAAAATTTTCAGCCACAGCACCTGGTTTAGAGTTACAGTAAAGTCTTACAGGTAGTTTCTTTCATTTATTTGTTTGTTTGTCTAAGGTCTTAAATACCCCAATCAATGCCCCAAATCTTGTGGTTTTGCAATGGAGAACGTGTGTGGGAACAGTGCTGCTCCAGGGTATTTATTATGCCTCTGAAATACAGCTCCCAGAGAACTTCAGTAGGGCAGGAGGAGTTAATATCTACAAGCCTACAGTGAATTTCACAAGCCTACAGTGAAAAACCTTCTCAAGATCAGCAGAAAAGACACTTTAAATGCCCACTTCCTAAGGCGATTGGTGAGGACATGCTGTTCCCTAAACTAGGCTGTGTCTTCAAAACATAATTAACTCTGGTTATCCAATGGAAAGATTTTGTCAGATCAGAGAGGGTCTCTTCAGCATCTGTAAACAGTACTTGTAAGAATCTATCCTCCCTTAGTCCTCTTCTTGCACCATATTATCCCATTTATTATCAAGGGGTCAGATACTGGGTTTCTCACTGCAAACTATCTTCACAAATATTTAATTTTGGCTTTTTTTGCCTTCACCCTCAATTAAAGGTACTTTGTCTTTTTTTTCACTTCTTTTCCTGCTGAGTAAACGAAAAGAAAGCAAAAAATCCAGGGAAGATTGAAAAGAAGAAAACTAGGATAAAAAAATCCAAGCAAAAATCAGTTTAAATCCTTCTGTAGATAACTGATACCATATTTGGATTCTGCCGAAGGAGAGGGGTTGCTTCTTGTTCAGGGTTTTTTTGCTACCTTTTTATCCCCCAAGGATGACTTTAAATGCAACTGCAAATAGCCATTGTTCTCCATGCATGTAGAGCAAAGCTGTACCTGTAAGCATATCCATGAGACGTTCCTTCAGGTAAGCCTTGTTTTAACCTGGAGGCTTACAAAAACACAGAGCTCAGATGTTGTAAAATGACCCCTGTAGTCAGGCAAGTACAAGTTTATGCATAAAGCAAAGTATGAACTTACAAAGCATAGTCTCAGTATCTGCTTGGTATGTGGTTTTCCCAGGTGAGCTGGAGGTTGGCCAGCTGTGGCACAGTATGTGCTTTCCTAACCTTCTGCACTTCTCATGGCAAACAAAAAGCTCAGGTCTTGCCAGTAAGCTCATTAACTATGTAGCAAAATAAAATCCCATTTAGAACATATGGCACTGATGTCCTCCAGGCACCTTTTTAATATCAAACTCGTGTTCATTTTATTCAGCAACGTTGTAAATTCAGTCTTCGTCAGTGATGAGTTCATTAGCTCTAGTGAGATATTTTGGCTACTACTGTGGGCCCTGTGTGCTCCCTTCCCATATTATTTTAATGATAGCCTTAAAAACAAATACCAAATCCCAAACAAAAACAAGCCACAAAAATCTCTACAGGAAAACAGTTGGAAGCAAAGGATGTGTGTGAATTAAGCTTGTGCTTTGATTATAAGCTGAATAGCTGCAATAGCAGCAGAATGTTCTCTGTAACTGTCTCCTGATGAAAGAGCAATGGAGCTCCTGCAGCTGAGGTGGGAGTGGAATCCCACGGGCTCCTTAACTCCTGTCGTGCGAGTGAGAAACATCAGGCAGGGTTAGAAGGCCCGCTGGGATAAAAGGAGCTTGGTGGGACGTGGCAACTTGTCCGCCCCCGCAGCTGGGACTAATGTGTGGTTTCTGCCACGAGAGGGCATTAGCAGCATTGGGATATATTGGGGAAAGGGGAGGGATATGGGAAGAAGCTTTTCAGGATGCTTCATGAATATAATAGATTATTCCACCTGATACTGAGCAGCTCAGAGAAATGCTTTTGTTTCCCTTATTGCTTTCAGTGTGTTCAGGTAGGAAACAAGATGTGAATGATGACTGCTCAAGCTGTCAGGGGGTAGGTTCTATCAGGTGGGATGTCCTTCCCCAGTGCTACATATGTACTAAAGGAATAGTGAGTGCTTTATTCTTGTCTCAACAGGCAGAAGAGCTGAGGGATACAAGTGCTGTTGTGATACTCTTGTTCCTGCTGGCAGGATCAGATGTGCTCTTCTCGGAGTGTGGTCAGGGATGCTCTTTTCTCTTGCAGTGTGCAATGCAAAGAGGATACCAATATCAAAGAAAGGTCCAATCTCCCCTTCAGGTGTTGAACTGCCAGCTGTAAGGACCAGCAAGTCTTGCAGCTGTAGAAGTCACAGATGCTTTTAATGAGGTGCCACGTAAAAACATTGTCGCTGAAGATGCATTTCCTGCAGTTGTTTGCCATGCTGCAACCCAAGAAAGCTTTATTTTGGTCCTCCAGTGAGGAATAGTGATGCTAGAACATAGGAAGGCAGATCTTGTCATACTGTAAGAGGCAGCCAGTTGTCTTCATGTTATCATCTGCACTAGATTTTGGGTTTTGGTTTGTTTGTTTATTTTGTTTTTTTTTCTGGTGCAGATGCATGAATATTAGGCTAATTTCTTACTGCCTTTTCTTCTTGTGTCTGTGCATGAGCAGCTGTTTTAAGAAGAGGGTATAGTTTGTTAGAAACCTGGGTGAGGTGCAAAGATGCAAAAGGAGGTGGGCAGAGGCAGTGGTGTTGCTGCCGTTTCCGCTTTGGGTACTACTTTCCTCTGGAGAGGTGACAATGCAAACTGCCATGTAATTATCTCGAGATGGTCTGTTCTGTCAGCAACTGTTTGTTTCAGCAGGAAATGAGTGGGGCTAAGAACATGATCTGCTGGTGACCATGTTGTTGGGGGACTGTCTTTGCAGACCTCTGTGTCCACAGTCCACTCCCTTATTTTTCCCAGCAATTTGCATAGAAAACAGTATACTTTTTTATTTTATTGTGTCTTAAAATTTTATGTAGTGTTAAGTAAACTATATGACATAACTGATATGACTGCTTTGATTCATGGACTGGTAATTAATCTGTACTAATAGGGTACGTGCACAAAACATATTTTTATGCCAAGTTGGACTGACTGGACTCTCATGTTGCTCTTTGTCACAGTTTGTGCCCATGATTGTCCGTGTTAATTTTTATTAGGTTAGCTGTAACTGAATCCTAAACTGCTCTTCATCATGGTTTTTTTTCAAATGGTGCTCTGACCACTACTGCGGCTAAGACTAAAACCAAGGCAGTTTAATGATCATGTCCTTTTCCCTTCCTGGTTTTCCTCATTTCTTTCTGACCTCTTAGTACAATAGGGGCCTATGGACTCTTCCAACTCATTTCATTTCCATGATCTAATGTTCACTTATGATGCCATGGCTTGAGGCAACATTACCTGGGATTTCCAGGTAGTCCTCTATCCAAGTCCTGCAAAGGCTCAAGATTGTTTAGTTTTTAATCTAAGTAAGATAAGTGTTTTCATCATGGGTTGCCAGAGGCTTTATGTCTGCATCTTCATCCAGTCACCTAGCTAGCATGTATTTCTGTTCCAAATACATACTTTTCGTTTTTGTTAACTTCTTAATTTTGTGTTAACTTCTTAATTTAAAAAAAGTTCCTTCAAAGTGCACATTTAGTATATAAAGGGATATTAATGGAACAGTGAGTTCCTTATTGTTCCAAGCAGAGCAATCCATATGCTCAAAGTGAAATGTGCTCGGATGGTCTCCTGGCTTGGAACAGCAGAGTGGAAAGACAAACTCCTGTGTTTGCAGAATGCTGGCAGGTGTGCTCTGTCTCCCGTCACGGCTCAGTAATGTTTGATAAAGTTCGGAAAAGCTGCCAAACCAAATACTCAGTCCTGTAGAACTGGTATTGTTGAGAGCTCAGGGGATGGAATGGGTGCTCTTTGATAGATCCTTACCACACAGGCACCTGTCTGGGAGGTGGTGAGTGCTGGGTGCTCCTCCTGTGCTGCCCATTTTGCGCTCCTGCCGTCTGTTAAAGGTGTTCCTAAGCATTTCACAGAATCACTAGGTTGGAAGAGACCTTCAAGATCATCGAGTCCAACCCAGCCCTAACACCTCAACTAAACCATGGCACATGGTTTCATCTGCCCAGAAAATTCTCCTGGATAAGCTGAAGTGACTGTTAATGTACCAGTACAACTGCTCATTTTATTGTCTTGTACAACATTGCTTCTTCTCTGATAGCTTGTATTTCTCTGGGTAGCTTTGACCCTGCAATGAATGTATGTTGAACTATTTTGCAGTTACTGTGGTGCTGGGGCCATGTCCTTAGCCTTGAACAGCTGATAGGCTCCCAGTGTGTTAACTGATACGTCCAGTGTTTAATCTTTCCTCTCTGCATCTCTCTGAGTGCACAGACACGATTAAGATAGCATTTGGCAACTAGTCAGCTTTAATTGCTTATGGTGTATGCAGAGTAATGTGATTTTTTTTAATTTTTTTTTTTAGTCTTACCCTCTTATTGCAGGTTAAGCTGTGCTTGCAGACAGTTACTGCAACTTAGCTGCCTGATAATAAACTGTTTAAACCACTGTAATTTCATCATGTGCCTAGAGCACCAGACACAAGGCATTTAAGCACCACCTAAAAGAAATCGTCATTTAAAAGCATCACGTAAGCTCAATATAATTCAAACAAGTACAATCTGTGTGTATGAAGAGGAGATGTGGATGCTTTTAAGGAGCAGCATCTGCTTTATAAATATGAGCTATGAAAGGCTTCCAAATGTCCCCTCTGTTCATCAAATGTGAATGTGATCTTCTCTTAGGAAGCCATCTGGAGTAGGCAATGCTACAGTTGCTGTCTTGCTCTGTGTCATTGTCCTGTCTGTGCCTCAGAGTGACTTGTCTTGCTACTGCACACTCAGTGTTAGTGATTGTTTCATGGGCTGTTTGAACTTGAGGTGTGTTGCTGCGCTTTGGCTCATCATAAAAATATTCTGCTTCCAGTGTGCTGATCTTGGGGTTTTGTTTTTTTTGTTTTTGTTTTTTCTGTCTTCCCTGTAGAAATATTGTGAAAGGATTGAGGAGTCTGCGAGAAATGCTACGGACTGTAGAAACAAAAGCTACTCAGACCTTCAAAATGGTAAGGGAATGGGGGATGGGAGGTGGGGGCAGTCTGGTATGCAGGAATTCTCTTGATTGACCAGTGCTGAAGCACAAAAGTGTATCTGTCCTCACTTGATTGATTGCTGGCTTTTCTTCCCCCCACCTTTTTTTTTTTCTTTTTTTTTTTTTACTTTTGTAGATGATATGTCAAGTGATCCCCTTAATTCAAAGACCTGCCCATTTGAAACCTCCAAGCTTTCAGACCTGGGCATATAGGTTACTTTTGTTGGATTTGTGGTGAGGTTTTGTTTGTTTGTTTGATTGATTGATTGATTGATTCAAACAGGTTTTTTTTATTTCAGTGTGTTTTCTAGTCCTAGTAGAAACAGAGATGTTATTAGTTTGACAGTGCTGTCCTTGGGTGACGCTGTCTTGTTTTCTTTCTCAATTTCAGTGTGCATGTGTGCATGCACACTTTTCTGCATTTGCATGTAGAAGCATTAAGTACTTCTGTCTCTTGCAACAAGCAGTGCTTTTTTGGACTGACATCTTTCAGTGTTCCTTCTGTAAAACTATCTTCAATAAAGTACAGAATGATTCTAATTGCTTTAAATTTTTCTTTTTGGTGTTGGCAGTCTGCATCTTTGCATTCTTTTATCCTGAATGTCTCAGGTAAAGAAATACTGAAGTGCCTGTTTAACTTCTTAGAACTTTGACTGGTTCTTCCCTGTCTCCCCTTGGAGACATCTTATCCTAAAGTTACTCAGGAGGTGACAAGGTCAACAGCTTGCAGAATAACAGTCTTGGGAATGAAAGCTTTGCATCCCTAAAAGCATTGATACTCTGTCAGCTAAACTTGTACTTGATCCTGCTTTGTGGTTTGTGTTTTTCCAGAGAAGCTGGACAGGGGAGGTGGGCATGGGTTTGCATAGTGTTTTTGAATACAGATGCATGTGGAAGCTTGTGCAGAAGATTAGAAGAGATGACTTTAATAATTGTCCACTCAAATGGTTGCAACATTTTCCAAACTGAGATCAGAGTTCAGTGATATTTTTGTGCTCGCCTGTTTTATAATTTTGCTGAAATGAGTCTAACCATCTGCTGCTCCTAGACTGTGACAGAACGTGGCTCAATTGCTCCTGTCCCCGTGCAACTGGGGACAGCTGTACAACACCCCTGGGGGATTTATCCCTTAGGGGAACTCTCAAGGTGTTCATTCAGTAGCTTTTCCTGGGATTTAGAAGTTACATTTTCATTTTCTTATTTATTTTTAAAGCACTGTCAAGAAGGCAGAGGGAGAAATGTGCTTAATTAAACAAGTTTTTCAAGCATGAAAGTAAAACACATGATTTTTTTTCCCTAATTTGTGGGATCACAGTGTTCTTCAAGCATAATGGTGCTTTTTTTAGCCAAAGGCAGTAATAACATAAATCAGAGTCTTGGCCTGTTCTGGTTTGTTTGGTCTTACTCAAAATAAGAGTGAAACTAATTTACACAGCTACTGTACTGTATGTTAAAGACACTAGAAGTATTTGTTGCTTGCCTTCTGAATGGCTTACCACAAACTGTACTCCTACTTCTGTGTGAACCAGTAGAGATCTTCGCATTGCTGGCAAATTATTTTCCTTCCTCTCTAAGACTATAGGAAAAAAAAAATGGAGAGTTGACTCCAGAGGGTAAAACTGACTAAATAATTACACACTGAGATGATAAAATGATACTGGCTAATGTTGCAGAGCCCTAGGCCATTTTGCTCATAGTTACTTGCTATAAAAAGCATAGAAAAGCTTAGTTAGGAACAGATGCCTTTCTGTAACTTGTCAGTGGCAGGACATGGAAGGTCTTCGGGTTTCCAGGGAGTCATACATGATGACATTTCTTTGAGACACCATTGTACACTCAGATCACTGCCATCTCTGAAGCCTCCCTTTATGATGTTTAAGAGGTGGTGCACGCTGTTGTGGTTGCATTTTAGACTAATTCAGTGAATTCATGTGTGGTGAGATAGATGAAAATCAAGAGCCTTGCATCAAAACAAGTTATTTTTCTGAAATTGATAATAGGAACTTTAACCTCAGTGTGGTTTATTTGATCCCATAGATGTTGAGATATGACATCTGTAACATACCTGTCCTGGTATTTAAAAGAAAATTACTCTTGATGGGCTCATAACACATCTCAAAGTATAAATTTCATATAAACTACATATTCAATAGTCAGAGAAGTTACAAAATACTATTTGCATGTATTAGGACAGAAGGACTGAAGGTTCAGGCTGCCCTCTGTTTTGTGCAGTGTTTATAGCATAGAGTGGTATGCTGCTTAGAATTCACAGAAGACACCACCCATTTTGATGTCTCTGAGCTTGTTTGCAGGCTTATCTATTTACAGTGCAAGAAATTAGAGATTTGATGGGTATCAGACAAGGGTGAATGCCAAAGATAATTTTGCTAAGTGAAGTTAACTTGCCTCCTTTTGAACCCAGTTTGCCAGCTGTGCATATGAAGTGAAAAGCAGCTGTTTAAGGATCTTTGGCTGCTTGATGGTAAAAAAAGTCCATGTGATGTTGCTGTCGCATTATGAAGTCCCTAAGCATCTTCTCTCCTCCCTCCTTTACTGCAACAGGAAGAGAGAAAGCAGTACCAAGATGAAACTGTAAGAGTCTACAAGGGAGAGTGATATTAACAGATAAAAGGTTGATCTTTTAAACCTAACACAAAAGTTGCCTCTGGTCCTGAAACTTGCATACAAAATTCTGAGGCTGAGAACACGATGTAGTGTAATCATACTCCTTTATAGTCACTATTGTGACATTGTCTCAGCAGTCCATGTGACAATTGGTTATCCTGGTTCACCAAAGCATCCCTTGCTGTCAGGCCTTTTTGATAACTTTTTTCCTAGAGCATTGCAACAAGACATTGTAAATGCAGAAGTTTGGTCTTTCCTCAGGAGGGAGGAAACTGACCCTTTTGTAGACTTTAGCAGCTGATTTTACTACTCCAGCTTTCTGAAAAGTGGTACTGTCGTGCTGGTACATCTCCTTCCCAAGGTGGAACATGGTGAGAGGTGAATCTTTTGTGTTGGAGAAGGCTTCACTGATCTATGCGTTTTTCTCTACTGATCTCTAGACTGCAGCCAAACAGTTAGCTCAAGTACTTCTCCATTCCCTCAGTGAAGACTGTTACTGGAGCCCTTTATCTGATCCACTTCCTGAGTTCATGAACAAAGAATATCAGTTTTATGTTCGCAATCTTCTTTGTCGGAGGCCTGAGCTGTACTCAGAAGAGAAGTAAGTGTTAATTTTTATTTCAGTTTATTAGAAGGAGGGAGGAGTGTATTTGAACATTCTTTGGTACTACTGACTTACGTAATAGTTTTGTGCCTTCTTGTTTTTCAACTTCCCACTAAAAAGTCTGCTGGAAAAATAAAACATTAAACTTTGAGTGATTTTTTTTTTTTTCCCCAGGAAGAAGAAAGTCCAACCAAAAGCCTGTCTTTGCTATGAAATTGAAATAATCTGTTTAGGGTTTAGTGTAGCTCATCTAAGATATATTGTAGAGCTTTTAATTGTGTGAACCTGCAAAGAAAGTATTGTCTAGCAAATGAATTATGCATGAGATGTTTCAAGTTACCGCTTCTCTTGTGAAATGAGAAAGAGGCTGACAGAATAACTCTTGACCTTCCTCAGAAAAATGTATTCTGTCTTTTAGTGTGTACTGCCCTCAAGACAACGTAGAAGAGGCTCTTCTCCTCCTCTTAATCAGTGAATCCATGGTAAGCCAAAAATGAGTTTGTAGTATTAGTAGTGCAAAGGGATATCTAGCATTTCCGTGTGTCCTGGTTGGTTTTGTTTACAGAATCTTCCCAAGATAAACAGAAGCAAGGGTTCAGATGCTGAGTGGAAAATGCTATCTGTTCTTTTATTAGTGACACCGCTTGTATTAAGTGGAATGTCAGTGAAGACTTTTGGAAATTGTCAAGAAGATAAATTGACTGCATTCACCATAGCTGTATGCAGGTTCTGACATCCAGATGCATTGTCAGTAGACAGATGTTTCCATTCATAACATCTGTGTGGCTTTATGGAGCAAGAATGAGAGGAAGAGAGCCTTTCCTAAAGCCAGGCGTGATGGTGGTACCTGCTGTTTGGAACTGCAGGACGCAGTACTCTGCTTACATGCCTTAGTCTGCAGTCCTTGGCTTTTTCAGTCTGGAGTGATCTTTGACAGTTTCTGATGCAGTGATGCAGGGAATCTTGTGACATACAGAAACATTCATAATAAGCTACAGTGAAATAATTAGATTTCTTCTATTTACAACATTGGTGGCTTTAAAAAATCCATTTAAGAGGCAGGCAGAAAATTGGAGGAAAAATAACTGCCTGGTGACCTTTGAAAATTTTCATGTTCTTAGAAGATGCAAATGTACAGAAATGTGTAAGAAATGTTTTCTGAAAATGTGTTAAGTAATGTGTGTTTTGCTCTAAATATAGGGTGGTCACTTGTACCTCAAAGTGAGATTCAAAACCTTGGCACATCAACAACCTTCTTAGAAACTTTTGAATAACTTTCAGACAAATTGAAAAGAAATACTGTGGAAACTTTGGGTTTTGCTTCCTTCAGTTTTTCTTGTTTGGTTCTTCTGGCTCAAGTTCTTTCCCTTCCCCACAAACTTCTTCAGAACAGGGCAATTTAATATTGTCTGCTTTCAAAGTGCAGGAAAAAATTGAAAAGGTGGAACTACCCCAAAATATTGAATTGACTTCAAAATCATGTACATCTGAGTGTTGCTGTGTGCTTTTCAGTGTTTTCTAGATTAAACCTCTGCAGCACATCTGCTTTGTGTTTTCAAGGGCTTTTCTTCAGTCAGAAGAGCTTTTCATAATTAGAAGTGGAGACTGCAGGAGTGAGGGCTTGTAGAATATCATGTGCACTTCTATTAAAATCAGAAATACTCACGTCAGTGGGGCTTGTTGAGGCTGATCCAAGCAGGAGGAGGAATGGGGTCTGGAGCAGTGACAGAACTGGCTGCTCCAGCCTTTTTGGGGCTGGATTTGCAGTTAGAGAGGCCATGTGGGACCTCAAACTCCACAATCTTGTTCTGCTGAGGAGGTGAAAGTAATTGCTATCTAATAGCATGTAAAATAGTGAACTAACTGGTCCTGCAGCTGAGTTATGGATGAAGTAGTGTGAAAATGCTATTGTTAGAAATGGAACTGCTGTGCTGAGTTTCAACTTAAATAAGTAAGCTTGGTTGCTTAAATGCTGCCTCTGATATATAGGAACTTCCTGGAGGGAGATGCAAGGCACTTTGATCTGCTGCATATAAAACAAACAAAGAAAGATCCTGTAGCAGAGCACTGTAGGAGCCGTGTAACTGTATTTCTGATTTTGGGGAAATGGAACATCTGAGCCTTCATTGTGCATCAGCCTTGCCACGAGTTTGTTCTAACTAAAATTCAGGACAAGTGTACAGAAATACACTTAGGAACCACATGAATGTTCTTCCTAAGTAAAGGAACACAGGGAGCAATCTAATTCTTACATGTGTTTGTAATCTGTAAATACTTTCCTGTACATTTTTATTATGGTACTTAGAAGAGGAAATTTTGTTTAACTTATGACATGATATGTTTTCCATAACAGCATTTGCTGTAAGTTAGTGAATTTTCTCATGTACAAGTTTGTTGTTTGTTTGAAGTTTTGGGTTTTGGTTTCATGTAATTTTTTTTCTTAAAAAAAATAACTTACTGAAGCTCATGGAATGAGCTAACAGGAAGCAGATTTCCAATTGAGGTCTCTCCCTACTGATACAATGTTAAAAACTGAATAAAACATACTTTCCTTCCAGGAGAGAATGGCCATGGCAAGTGATAATATGTTTCTGTAGGCCAGTAAGCAACATAGTTGGTGTTCCTGGATTTTGGCTGGATTAGGTGTTCTTCCAGTATTTATAATTGTGAAACCCTTAAAATGAAACAGAAGTATGCAATTACACTGGCTTCTCTGACGCTTTGGTCTGTCAGAGCAAAACTGACCAGAAGGGTCCTCCTTCTCTCTGATTTTTAAAGATACAAAGAGCAGTCAGGCCACTGCAACTCTCTTGCAGGACTGTAAAGCCAAACAGCTTCTTCACATACCTATTCCTGACTTCTACCACTCCAAAATGACCTTGAAGGGGGACAGGATTAGGAGAAGGAAGGACAGAAAAAAATTTCAGCCTGTGGAGGGGACACAGAAAAAAGATGTACTGGAGAGGAACATAAGTCATCAAAGAACCTCAAAGTAAATATGTGCTGAAAAGGAGGCATGGTTTTTTTTTCAAGACGTATACACCTGGAGCACCTTTTCTGCTGTAATTCACTCTGTTTTTATGTTTGACTTGCCTTCCTAAGGTGAAACTGACATCTATTTTGCCAGGATCTGTGTGACTCCCAAGAAGATGTTATGAGGGAGTAGAACTGTTCCTATAAAGGGGAAAGCAAGAAATTGCCTTGAGGTTCTTGAGAGCCAGAGCCTATTTCTCACCAAACCTTCTCTGGGTCTTAATGGTGGAGGGTTCTGCCTTGTGTTACTCATCCCTTGCATTGTAAGGGAGCCAGTTTGCATATTCTGGTGGGATGAAATGAGAATATGTTAGAAAGGGGCAATTAACGATTCCTTCAGCATTTCACTCTGCCTTTGAGCCTAAATATGTAAAAGGTTTTCAAATGGCCAAATAACATGGTATCCTTTTTTGTGGCTCTGAAAATGCTTCTGTGGCTATATTAACACTTACAGTGAAACCTTGTAGCCTGCTTTGCCCTGGCATTCTTGCGAATTGCCTCCTGTGTTCTTTTTGTCCTGTTAAAAATGGGAACCTATTTTCATAAGCTGAGGTATCTCAGTAAACAATGAAAAGAATCCTGGTTGTTGAGCTTGGCAAATGTTCATTCTCTGTGCCGAGTGTTAATTAGTCACAGCCTTTGGCAGTAGAGTTCTCATGAAGGAATCCAGGGGAACAAATCAGGCAGCCTGGAGATTGCCACAGTCAGGGCTGTCTTTATGGGTGTTTGTGGCCTCCTGGCTACTCTATCATTCCTTTTGTATAGCCCAAGTTATGGTATAGATGGGCTCTGTGTAATGAGCACAGAAATGCTCTCCTTCAGACCAAGAAGGCCAGCTGGTGACAGCCTTTACAAGCTCAAGCTGTGGCAGAATGATGTGTTCCTATCACATGCTGGAGAAACATGGGCTTGCCTATTTTTAAACCACTAGTCCTCTCTTACAGCATTTAACCCATCTAAACCAGTGACACTGTGAACTGAGGACATATTGTGACTTTGTGCAGTGTGATTTTTCTGCTTCACCTACCAATGGGAACAGGACTGGTTCTGCCATCAGGGATTTTGGTGCTTTGAGCTGCAGGGTGTAGACGGAAGAGGTTTGGCATGACTATCCCTTAGCTGCAATTTTGTTTATTTTAATAGCTATTCTCAAGAGTATTGAGAGTTGACTGCACTGCCCTTAAAATTAGCCAGAAGCTTCTCAGAGCCAGGAATGGAACACTTAGTATTACTTTTTGTGTTTACTTTTGAGGTTTAAAAAAAAGAGAAAAAGTTCTTTGTTTGGATTTAGAAACCTCCTCTTCTTGTGTCTGAGGTCCAACATACAGTTTGAAATGCTTTTATTCAGTGCAAGCAATGCTGGCTCTTACTACTGGGGATTTTGGCTGATGTGCTCCACCAAACAGACCAGGTAACGTGATTTCTTTTTTTTTTTTGGCTCTGTATTCACTCATACTGGAAATGAAGCTCCTTGTATCCAAAACTAATAAATTCTGTGCCTGTGTAACAAAGATTAGAAATGTCATCCCCATCTTATCTCTGATTTGAATCCCTAAAGGCGATTTGACCTTGGAGGGCCTGAGAGCATGGAACAGATGGTGAGGGGGAAGGAAGATACTGGGACTTGCCCTGTTCTTTTTACTGGTGAGAACAAACTCATGGCTGTGAGCATGCCTTTAACAGAATAACGTTAAACCCATGTATTTTTAAACACAGAAATAAATAAAATCTGTTAGCCCTTCAGTTCCTAGTTTTATAAAATAATGCCATCCAACAAATGGATTGGTGAAGAAGAATCTCTTGTTGCTTTTGTACGTTGGTTTTTTCCTTTTTTCCTTTTTTTTTTTTTTTTTTAAGTGGCACCAAGCCCAGTGATGATAAAACAGCTGGATGACCATCATGACTATTTTACTGAGGGCTGTTGGACTATGGCAGCTGAAAGAGACAACTGGGGAACGGGGTTGCCTGCTCTGTTGGTTTCTGCCAAATCACAGTTGTGCACTTACAGTACCAAATCTGGCTGTCTCTTTACTGGTTTGCAAGGCAAAGCTATGTGTTTGGGACCTGCAAAGATGGACTGCAGGGTGTTTCAAGTTGGAAATAAACTACCTCTGCTAATTGCCTCTTGAATAAATAGTTCTGATGCGAGTTGCTGGAGAACAGGGAGAACATGAGAGCTTTTTTTCTTTTGCTTGGCAGTAGTAAGTCTTGTTTCCAAACTTGAAAGGAGGATGTAAATTCCTGGCAGATAGCTTTCTAAATCCAAGTAGCTGTTAGCAAATGGGTGACTTTGTTACCCAAGATAATATCCATAAACAAACTTGCTTACTTTTTGGTTCTCTGTCTTCCTTTTGTATAGGGTTGTTTGGCTGTTTTGGATGGGGGTATATATCTGTCTTGCTTTCAGTGATGTTTCTAAAATTAGTTCTGGTACAGTACATGGTGTCAGAATGCACCTGAAACATATAAGATGTATCTATGTGGTCATATTTTATAGGCAATTATAATGAGCTGTTTTGATGAATTGACATCTGAATTGGGCACCAGTAACTTGTGGTCTGTTGCATACCAGAAATGGTACATATGCCATGTGGTTTACATTTGCTGTGATGCCATACAGTTTTCATTTGCTGTGCTTCTGGTCTAAAGTGGAATGAGTTGTAGTATCTCTCTGAGAGAAGTTTTATGAGTTCCTAGGGCATGGTTTGTCCTCCCTGTTCTACCCACGTGCCATTTTCACAGCAGCTGTGTAGTCAACCCTGAATATTTTCTTTGCATATATTAGTGAGGGAAACCTTCAGGTGCTGTGTAGAGATGATCAATAACTTAGGCTAAAAGTCTGTAGCCTCTTGCATTGAATAGGTTCTTGCCATTGTGAAGAATTGGTTTATTTTGTTGGCAGTACAGGCAAAACAGCCAGAAGGGAGACCCAAAGGATATGGGCTAAATATCCCCCAGCTCTTAGCAGAAAAGGCATCAATTGCATGATTTCAAAGGCCTGTTGTCAATCTTACACACACAGCATTTGTTTTTCTCTCTTAAATGGTAGTATTGAATCACACCAATTACATTATTACAGTACACTGTGTAAAACATGCTGCTGTTCTGTATAGATGGGTTGCAGTGGATCTGGCAATTATGTCTATTATGAAAAGACACAAGTTGAACATTCGAATGCCCATGAATTAGGGGGCAGGCAGCAGGCACTCATTAAAGATTTTAATTGCTTTCTTTTTCTTCTTTGGAAAAAAGCAGGGGAAGCCACGTTTCAAAGTGAGCAATTAAAGGATACTTCATAGCTAATTGCTATGAGAAGGGGCTGCTACATGGAATATACTCTATTGTAATTCATATGATTGCTTGACGTTTTATTAAGAAGCACATCTTTGTACTGTGGTAAAATTTAATTTTCTGCAGCGTAACTGTGTGCGTAATAACTGCTGAAGTAATGGCTGTTTGGATTTGCTGTGGCTCTTTTCCTTTCTTCTTGAAATAAACAAGCCATAAATAAGCATCATTGATGTACAGCAAATCCTCTGTGGATATCTAGTTTGCAGGTAAGTGTACTGTGTGTGTAGCTCGACATTGCGGGTGCTCAGAAAGGCAGAGCTGTTCCCTGGCAGAGCCAGCCTGGGTCTGAAAGTCCCCTGTAGTGGCATTGCTGTGTTTGGAGCCAGACTGAAAAGCCCTGCTGACCCCCAGGGTCTGTGCCCTGTTGGGTTCAGAGACCCCACAATGGCTGAATGCTGGGTTGGCTCAGGGCTGGGCTGGAGCCTGTTGGGCGTGTGTGGCCTGCAGATGGGCTGTGGAAGGGGGGCTGAAGATGCTCAATGTCCTAGCTCTGGGCTGACTGCAGAATGTGTCCAGTCACCCCAGACAGGATTGGTGTCATGTCTGAGCCACCTACATGCACAGCTAATTGTGCCTAATGCATCCCAAAATATGCAAGTATAATGCATCTCTGGGTTGCTTGATTACCTTGGAATACTTCAAGAAAAGAGACACTGACTGTACGTTTTTGCCTTTATAATGCAAGTTGTGCTAATTCCCAGTGGTGAAACTTGTATTGGTAGCACTGGTGACCTTCTCCATCCCACAAAACAGCCTTGAACAGAGCTTCTCTTGGTGTGACTTATCATCTCTCTTCATCCTGCTCGTGTGCTGTGAGGCATGTCTGTGTGACAATGGGAATAACTTAAAGGGAATAGTCATGGTGGGGGTGTTGAAAATGTATTTGTAGCTGTTTTACTGCTGCTAATAGTGGAGGGGGAGGAAATAATGCAGTAGCACAAATTGAATTTACTGCTTATGTTATGGATACACTGCTTGAGACCAGGTTGTACAAATAACCTTTTTTCCAATTGTGTTCAGGAAAATTCGTGGTCTGAATCTATGGAAGCACAGGTATTGAAAAAAATGTTGGTGTTAATAGCTTAGAATTTTTGCATTCTCAAATGCTAAGTAAAGTGTCTCTTTGTGTACATTTCACTAGGTAAAATTCCCCATCCCACAGAATGGATGTATTCTCCATTGCAATAACTCTGCAACTCTTTTGCCCTTGTACTTGCCAGTGGCTGTCAGGATTTCTCACTGACAAATTAATATTTACAAAAACATAAACAAAGGTAAAGAAAAAAAAGGGTTCATGATGATCTGAGGGACAGCAGCCTGCCTTCTGTGAGAGTCAGGCCACAGAGACATGCCAGTTTCCTGAGTGGGTTTCAGGAAACAGTGATTCACATTCCCTTCTCTGACCTCTGTATGTACACTGCAGTAGTACCTTGAGCCTTACTTAGGTGATTTACCGTATTTGTTAGACACAATCTATATTCTTGCTACTGTTCAGTCAGTTTTTTATGAGGTTTGTGCTTTTTGGTTTTGGCGTTCATGGGATTTTTATGTCTCTACTATGATGTGAGCTCTTGATTTATTTTTTTAGAGCAGCTGTAATTAGCAATTGGGAATAGGTTCAGTATTGAAGAAATTGTTGAGACAGAAGTAACAATGTATTTGTTAGTGGCAACTTTTATGCGTGGAAGCCTAGAGAGTGATAGATTGCAAAGACCTTCTGTAGCTTTGTGATTTGAAGGCTTGAACAAAATCAGCAGTTTTATGACCTTCTTGGAAAGAATATTCATCATGCCTATGCATATGTTGCATTTAACTGCTGTCTGCTTGGGTAAAGTATGAAATATACAATATATTCAGTATGACTGCAGTTTTAGAATGTTGCATCCTTGTAATATGCCCTATATTCCTGCTTTTTCAGGATTGGGGTGTGTTCTTCGTTCTAGCCAAACATGAAGGACAGTCATGAGTTTTGATTGATTTTCTATCTGTGCTAATGCATCCACTTAAAAGTCATAGCTTGGTACTTGATGGATACCCAAAAAAGCATCAGGCTATAGTTGACTATAATGGGAGATTGTTGATGAGATTACAGAGCATGGGGGTGCTATCTTCTCAGTAGCTGTTCGCTACAAACAATTGTCATAACAATGTAACCGGTGCAGAAAAACTGTTAGTGCTATTGTATGTAGGTGGGAGGATACACTTGGCAATAAGGATCATATAGTATATGGCTTTACTTAACTCCTTTTTTCCTTTTAAAGTAGCAGTCTTATGTTAAATCCAAACAGAGCTTAAACATGTATTTGTTTTTTATTCTTTTTTATTTCTGCTAGTAAAGGTAGACAAGCTATGCCTCTGTACTCTGGTTGCAGAATTTTGAACGTTGGTTTAATTCTGTTGTGTATTCTGTTGTTCTGAACTATTTTTTTAGTTATGAATTGCATCTTTTGCTGTAGCATGAAAAAGAAAAATGCCTTTGTGGCTGCAGGAGTTGGTGCAAGTTTATTTGTGCAAACGCTGGACCGGGTCTGATCTGTCAGCTTGCCTTTAACTGCAGTCACCATTTAACTCTCAGTTGAGATTTTGTTAGTTGTCAGTAATTGTGTTTGCAGTCTCGGCTGGAGGCTGTGATGAAGAGTGCTTGGAACTGGGACATTACACAGATAAAATCATGATGAAACAGCTGCAGCTTAATCACAATGAAATATGCGTGGGCTTTAAGGGCTGCATATTCTGGAAATTTTTATTACACTTAATTCCCATGTTTAACCTTTTTTTATGGAAAAGAAATCTCCCCACAATTAGGAAGAAATAGATGTAAGATTATCGTTGTATTGTAAAATAAATCTCATAACCTTCCTGTTTCAAGGAGAGAACATTTTGTTTGCCTTTGCTCAAGGTGAAATTGCTAGCAATTTTCTTAATTTTTCTGATCTTTTAGATGTCTAGACTTGAGTGTCTGATGTTGCACCCCTTTCAGCTGAGGAGCAGAGGGCAGTGTGTCTGTGCTATCAGATGGTGCTCAGGCTCAGTGGCATCCAGCACTACCTCTCCCAGAGGCTGGGCAGTCTGGGTGAGGCCCTCTGTGTTCGGAAATCAGAGGGACTTTTCCATTTACTCTGGAATTGTAATCTCCCTCTTCATGCTCAGAAAAACGCGAAGGGCTGGGATTTTGAGGTGAATCTGATTCCATGGCATGTGGTATTTTGGGTGATCCTTGGAAATTGCTGAACTGATCATTTTCTGTCAAAAGTAATGCTTCTTTGTGATCTAGACCCAGCAACGTACTGACAGATTAGCAAAATTAAGACATTTTATATATTTAAAAAAAAAATTGGTATTGCATTGCCCATACCTTTAATTGCTTTAAATTGATGACAGGCAAATCTGATTACTTAGGCAACCTGCTCAAATTAAAAAATAAAAAGTGAGTAGCAAAAAAGACCAACAGAGATGGATACTATTATGAAGAAATCTGGCATAGACACAGAAGATAAATTATCAACCTTGCAAGCAGTTATCACAGTTGCAGGCAATTGAAGTAATAAGGAAGATGGTTTAAGGATGGCCTTGAATTTCTAATTATTGAGAAAATAAGGAAGATGGTTTAAGGATGGCCTTGAATTTCTAATTATTGAGGAAATGGGATCTGGTAGGTCTGTTTCATAATGCTCTAATTCTGTGACACAAATCCAGGTGAGATATGTGTAGCAGTTCCTTCCTGTAGATACAGCTATCTTCTTGACTTTGCATCATGTGGGTAGAAAGCGCGTCTGTGGAAACGCCTTATTTACACTGGGATAAACTTTAAAAAAAACCCAAAACCTTGAGATGATTTTAAACAAAATGCTATGAGTGATGATGGGTGTAGTTTCCTATGGAGGAGTCAGTTGTGTTTTGCTCTCTTGGTTTCTGATGCCTCCCTCATGTGTGTGCCCAGGCGAACCGGGACGCCGTGATCAGCCGAGCCCCAGAGCAGCAGGATGACCGAGCCGTCAGCCTCCGGGACGCTTCTGCAGTCTACGACCTCCTCAGCATCACACTGGGCAGAAGAGGGCAGTATGTGATGCTGTCTGAGGTACCTCCCTCGGTCTCTGCTCCTCCAAACACGCTGGCAAAGCCCCTCTTTGGGGTGGCTTGTCAGGGAAGGTGACAATGGAGTGTACTAGTTAGCAATTAGCAGGAACAGCTACAGAGCCATGGTTGCACAGGCCACAAGTGCACACAGAAGTGTTTGAGAGGTTAATGTAGTTTATGTGTAGGCACTTGAACAAAGTGGTTGCCTTTTGAAGTGGTGATGTACTCTAGCAAGTCCCATTAGCTGAGAAGTGTAAATAGTGTCATTAAAAAACCAAAATCACCTGGGTCTCCAGGGCCACAACTGATTGTTTCCTGACCCAAGCAGCAGTCTTGACCAAAGGTGTAAGGAGGAAAATGAATAAAGTCTGATATTCCTTTCATCATTTCTTTCTCAGTGCTTGGAGAGAGCCATGAAGTTTGCATTTGATGAATTTCACCTCTGGTACCAGCTTGCCCTGTCCATGGTAGCTTGCGGAAAGGTAAGGTTCAAACCAAAGGGCTCAGAAAGGGCACATTGTCCTCTGGAAGAGTGGATTCCTTGTTTGAATGTGTAGAGTTGTGTGTTGTGTGAGTAGGTGCCTTCAGGCAGCTCTGTGAAAGGACTGTGGTCTCCTTTAAGTCTCTGATTGCACTTTGTGATGAGGGATGTGCATTTGCTATTGAGTACTGTTCTTTCTGTGTAGTGTTTTTTTCTCATTACCGAGGAGAAAAATGGATTTAGTTCAAAGCTGTGGGTTGAAAAGCATTGTACAGCTGTCTGTTGTCTGCAGGTTCAACATAAATGGGCTTAGTATAAGAAAGAACTGATGTCTAAAACTGCCATCAGTTCATTCTGTGTCTTTGGGTGGTTGACTTAAGCTGTGGTTTCTCCATCCGTTAAAAGGAAATGTAATTTTTTTCATAGAGAACTTGTAAGGTTTAATATTTTTAAAGTGCTTGGTGCAAAATATGCTCTAGAAAAAGAAACTGTGAATGTTGGCATGGTCATATGTTTCAACATAAGTGGTTTTTTAAAATTAGTGTGGTATTTGTGAAAGTCATCAGTAAACCACTGAGATGGCTGAAATGTGGTTGTGAAATGTAGGCAAAGGTAGCAGGAGCTTTTCTTTGTTAGTTTTAAAAGAGTGGACTTCCTGTAGGAAATGTAGATGGTACAAAATTTAGCCAGTTCATTCTGGTGTCCCCACCTACACATTTGGGAAGTATGAGCAAATTGATGCTGTGCAGTAGTATGGTCTTATGTATGCTGTGCACTTAATATGGTCTTATACTCTGTGCCCATGGAGTGTACAGGAATCCATGTGGACCTGAGTGGAGACCACCAACTAGCACTCATTTGCCAGCTACTATTGGCCTTTTATGGCCATAAGCTGAGCCAGAAACAGTGGCTTTGGTATGGAAATAAGAGATTAATCTATGCTTTTGCAAAGAAATTGTCCTGTGAGGTATAAGTGGCTGCAAAGCTTGGAAGATGTCTGAAGGAATTCCCTCACTTCCGTGAGCTTTGGCAAAGCCTTATCTTGGAAGACTGTTGTTAAGCGTTCTACTTCAAAAAAATGGTACAACAATGAGAAAAAGTCTAATAAAGAACATCAGATGTGACCAAGGGTATAGTAAGCAGTACTATGGAAAGACTGAAATGATTTTTTTCGCCTTAAAGGGGAGGAAAAAAGTCTGAGAGAAACATGTCTTCAAGAGCTCTGAAAAGGAGGGGGTTAATCTTGTCTGTGGTGGTTAGGACAAGATGTGATGGCATCTAGT
Organism: Illadopsis cleaveri; assembly: GCA_013399915.1. Classification (NCBI taxonomy): domain Eukaryota; kingdom Metazoa; phylum Chordata; class Aves; order Passeriformes; family Timaliidae; genus Illadopsis; species Illadopsis cleaveri. The sequence goes on from VXBB01004032.1 coordinate 139,081, forward strand.
TGCAACAACATAAGTTCATGTTTCTTATTAAGAGGCAAAAAAAATAAGGATAGTGGAACACTGGGAAAAGAGTGCTCTGTGGAGACTGTGTAGACCCTAAATCAGTGGGGATCTGTGGAACACCCTAGGCAAATTTGTAGTGACTCCTCTGTGAGGCACCAGGGGTGTCTTCTGTGGGACCTTGCAAACTCTGACTCTATTCTGGGACTCCATCATTGTCTTCTTTTAAATACAATAGATCTGGCTGATTTATGAGATACCAAAGCTTTAGCAATGCATGTTAGATCAGCAGGGAGCTGAACAGAGATCTTTAGTCAGAAAGGGCACACAGATTCCTACAGGAGTTCAGTGCGAGCATTTCAAAATACAATTTCAAGCTTGAACACAATGGCTAGACTGAATCGTGTAAGGAAACCTGAAGCTACTGGTGGAATACTTAAACAATGAGCTTGGTGCCATGGTGCTAATACCTTGCACTGACCTATGACAAGTGGAGGCTTACATGTCATGTCCAGCTCACCTTGGAATTCAGCTGGAGTGACCACAGTCCTGCCCTCTATGTCTTTGCAAATCCTTGAGGTACCTGACCCCTTGATACTGAGGACAGCAATGATACAGAGACCATGATAGAATGGCACAGAATCTTACCATGAACATGGGGTTTGTCTGGGATCTTCATTGGCTTTACAAGTTGTGTAACCTGGTTCTCAACAGCAGACCATGCTGTAGCTCTAGTAGTCTACTGGAGAGCAAATCAAGATTTTTAGCTGCTGATGTTTAAGAGTGAGTGTATGCAGAGAATAATTGTGCTTCAGTCTTAGGTTAGCATGGAGAAATGGAGCCTGATCTTCAGCTTCTAACAACTTGCATGGCAATTTCATTCTTGTCCATGTTTGCATACCTCTTCACTTTCCCCACATGTTACAGAATATTTGGCACTTAGATATTTGTGTTGCTCTTTTTTATTTTTTATCTCTGTAGCTATCCTATCTTTTCAGGTTTTCAAGTACATCATGTATTTTTGCCTGTACTTTAAATATTTACAAGGTAAAATGTCCTGATCTTGCCTATTGATGTGAAAGTGCTAAATGTTCTGAGCCCTATATGGGTCAGAGGGAATTCCCTTACAATCCCATCTGTGCAGTATTTCACTTCTAATCCCAAACTATTCCCGGAGGATTCCTGTCATATACTCTGCAATGCGTCATCTTGCTAATGGGAGATGTGGCATACATTTTTATATTGCTTTGCAGCTTGATAGCAGGACAGTTCATTTAAAAGCAAATGCTCCAATGTAGCAGAAACAACTGATGAGAAAATAGTGTGGTTAGTCTAGACTGTAGAATGCACACATACACAATGTACGCTTGAGGTTTAATAGGTGAAGATCTATTTTCACCTGTCTCAGTCACAGCCAATTCATGATCTCATTTCTTGGTAATGAAACCTCACATCCTGCAGCATTACTTGTTCTGCAGTACAGCAAATTGCACTCATAAGTCCTGGGCACGACAGGAACAGTTTTATCAACCTGTAAATGCTGGAAACTTTGGTTTCTCTTTTTTTAAAACATGTTCTTAGGATTTTCAACTCTGACCTCCTAAAAAGTGCTGTAAAATCCTATCTTGCCCTCTATTCTACACTGAATTTGACTAGAGGCATGTTTAATTTGTATATTCAGATTGAGTCAATCAAGTCAAATTTCAATGTAGTTTCTTCTTCTGCCAGCCAAAAAATTGCCAAATAGTGATTGTCATTTTTCACAAGTGATCAGTCTGAATGTCAAGCCAGCCACCTTGGCTCATTACCACACGTAGCGTTGAGTTTACACATTAATCTGAAAAGCGTGTGCCTTAACAGAAAGAGTCACGTCATTTCAGTGAGTTCCTACAGGCCTTGGGGCTTCCTGAAACAGTGAATGAAAAAACTCAGGGAAGCATAACCTTCCTGTCTGTCTTTTATCCACTTAAGTGGTGGAAATAATGGAGTGACAGCAATTTCACTTTCCTATGTTTCTCAGCAACTTGCATAATGAGAAAGATGGTGTGGTCTGGTTGTTTTTTAACCCATTTTTAGGAATGCCTTTTATATTGAGCTGTATATTCACTGAACAAGAGAGGCATGTATGTCTAAATGACAAAAATCCACCATTACATTTGAAATACTTTTGTAGGCAAATTTAGAGGGAAAGGAAAGGAAATGCTAGGAAAACCTAGACAATGGCAAAGACATGGTGGGAGATGTCCCACTGCACCAAGTGCAGTTCTGAATAGACCAAAGAAGTTTAAATCATTTTAATGCAGCAGCCCTGTTCCTGTGGTGCTGCTGAATTCTTCACAGATGCTTTAAGTTGCTTCTGCTGGTAATAACCTTGGCTATATGGTCATATCAGCTAGAGGCTGAGTGGGCATTGCAGCTCCCTGCCTGTGCTGCTGTGCATGGACAGGCTGGAGTCTGAGTGGCGAGTGGTGTGATAGCCGGATGCCATCTGCCAGAGTCCTCGGGCAATGAGATGAGCCACTGTCCTGCTGCCAGAGTAAAAACCAGTGCAGACAGTTGCATCTGCTTGTCTCAAGATTTTGAAAAAGTGACCAATATTGCACAACATGGGGAAAGGAAGGACAAAACTCTCCTTTAGAGAGTGGAAAAGACTTCATAGTCTTTGCAGCAGTGAAGAGAGAGAGCTGCTTGGGGTACATTTGATCTCTGTTGCTGCTTTCCAGCTAAACAGTTTGTCCAGAGGTCGTGGAGGTTACCAGCACGCAGCTCTCCTGCAGACTGGGGTAGCTCTCCCGACATTTCTCAAGTTGGAGGCAAAACTATCGTAGTGTCTAGATGATGTATTACAAGCACAAGGGATGTGTAATAGGGTCCTTGTGCACTCGCAAGCATTTTCTTGGCCTTGGACCAGTTGGATCAGTTACATGTTCCTTTTTCAGATTTCTGTCCCCTTCCACACCTACTATCCTCACACAGGACCCAGCTTGGGTGTCCCAAAGTGTTGCTGGAACTCCCTAGGAGTAGAGACTCAGAAGTGCATCGTGAGTAGGCTCTAGCTTAAATTTGTGGTACTTAGGAAAGTCTCCTAGGTCTGCATTGTAAGTGTTAAAATACATGCCTTGGACAACATGAAGCAGTATTGGTGCCTGTCTTCTGCCTACTACACAAGGAGACAAGATTTGTGTTTAGTGACACTGATTTGCTGTTTTCCTAAGGGTAGTGAGGGAGGGATTCTTCAAGGATAGCTGTGAAATTATTCTGTGAACACAGTCTGTGTAGTCTAAAAGTTCTGGGTGTCCTAATTGAGCCATTCAACTTTCATGAGTCTTGATTTTTGAAGTACAGTGGATGTTTATTGTTGTTAGTATATGCAATGCATGAAAGCATTTTCACACTCCTGTTCAACATCTCTGCCTGAAAAAACCCCACAATACAGCTTGGTTAGTGAGTGAAGAGCTTTAGAATGTGTGTTTCTTGAGAGGAGTGAGTAGTAATAAAGCCTTAGGCCAGCTGAAGGAAGGCTGGAGTATCTGCTAGGAGAGGATAATCTGCTTTCACCCCTCAGCTGTGTACTCACTGAGGGGCTGAAGTGCCTCAAGAGTGACTAAAGGAAGAGCTTGGGAACAGCTACAAGGTCTGTGGGGAAAAGCCTCTGTGACAGCTCAGTGGAGCTGGAAGCAGGTACCTGGAGGCAAGGGCTATGCTCAACAGGCCTTGTACTGGGATTGCTGATGGTAGTTATGTGTTCCTGTGCCTGCCACAAAGCTCTCCAGCCCTGCAGAACATGACCAGCTCAGTGCTTGCCTTGAAGACAGCAATTGTGTGACTTCAGAAACAGCTGCATTGTTGCTGACCCTCCCCAGCCCCTTCTAGCCCATACTGAGGGCACCACAGGAACAATGGTCAGCATTGCCATATAGATGGACAGGCTTGGCAGTAGGGGATGTAAGCTCCAAGTGTGATACCTCGCAAAATGAGGCAGATAAAGCTGCTTTCAACTACACAAAATGCTCCTTTCTGCTCTTACCCATTACATTTGTTTCTCTTTAATGCAACGGGGAAATAAAAATCATGCATGTCTACCTGAATGGTTTTCTTAATCATGTAACGCTTCAGGAGGTGTCTGGTGTTGTACAAAGGGAAGTAATCGAATCCTTCTTGGCATCTGTCATTCAGCTGTGTTTCTGAGGGATTGAGCTCCAGCTCTTCCCAGAGCTAGTCTTGCAGTGTCACTGTGCTCTCTTTGGCTGCTCAGCAGTTGGACATACCGCAGTCTTGCCCAAAGCTTGTGCTGGCAGCATTTTTAAGGTTTTGAAACCAGCCTTACACAGACATGAGCTCTGATTTTGGAGCCGTTAGCAAGTTGCTGATACACACTGGTCATAGTCAAATAATGACAAGCTAATGTCTGAGTTGCTCCTATCTGTGCTGCACCCAAAAAAAGGAATCCTTCCCCTTATTTAAACAGTGCAGCAAAAGCAGATGTCTCTAAGTGCTTCAAGGAGCTTCAAGTTTGATTCAGCCATGCCTGTATTACCAACGTACAGCTTTCCAGAAGGTTGGAAGGAAAGTTAAAAATATATTTAATACATAATTCTGCTGCACCAGCAGACAAATTTTATGATTTAGGCTGTTCCTTCTGTTGGTATCCTTGCAAAAGCTTAGGCTGGTTGCTAGGCAACCGGCATTAAAAAAAAAAAAGTACATTTCTCTTTGTATTGCAGGCAGGAACCTCGGGAGCAGCAGAGGCCTCGGATGGCTCCTTAAATAGCATTGCTGGGGAATGAAAGTTAAAATATTGAACATTCATTGGTTAAAGATCTTGTTACAAAGGTCAGCTATCTTGGGGATATTCAATAGTTTGGTTTCCTTTGGTGCAAAGGAAAGATTAGAAGGGAGTTTGCCTGTGTGCTGTAGATAGTACAAAAAATGGAAATTTCCTAAGATGCCTGACCGTTGAACAGAACACCTAGGTGGGCTATATAATTGCCTTCAGGCTTAACTCTCTTTTCTTGACAGAAAGTGTGAAGTGAGGTGTTTGTCACATTAGCAAGTACAAATGTGTGCTTATAGATCTTAGAATGTAAGAGGTGCTTTTAAGAGGGAGTATTTGAAGCTGCTTAACTCCAGTGCTCTAATTTGATAAATACAAGGTAAAAGAAAACTGAGAGAATCAGTTAAGAGAAGTAAATGTCTTAGGGGAATAATGTTCATGCTGAGATTCACAGAAATCTCTAAATTCATTGGAAAGCTAACAGCAAAACTACTGATTCCAGAGTTCTCAATTGCTTGCTCATTCTGTCATCTTTCTATGTCAGTTCAAGGTAATTTATATCTAAATGCCTGTGAATCCCAAGACACAGCGAATAATAGTTCTTGCATTGGGATGAAAGATTTCCACTTCCCCCATAATCCCTTTGAAACAGTACGGTTTTTAGACAGGATGATGCAAGAAATATAGCAGCACTAGTTGTGGAAATTCATGTGTGTATTAAACTGCCAGGTAAATTGGGAATTAGGCTGTCTACCAACCCACCATCTTGAGGAACATTTTTCCTTCTGGCTGAAAAGTAGCAAAGAAGCAAAAAATTAGGGAGGCTTTTGGAACCTGTGCAAGAGAAGAGCAACTGTTCATGGCATGTCAAAGTCTATCAGGCACGATTTACTGTCTGGAAATTATTCTTCCTTTTACTTATATCTGTGTTTTCTTTATCTTCTAAATATGAAATGGCTCTGTAACTTCATTCTTTGGTTGTTTTGGTGTGGTAAGAGAGCAAAGGAGGGGAAAGAATGGAAATTGTGTTAGAGGAAGCTAGGAGAACCAGCATTTGAGCAGCATCTATGGGTTTATCATAACTGATGGCAAATTCTCTTGAGCCATTTGGAAAAGGAAGTAAGAAAATTAACTCTAGGATGTTTTTGGTTCTCTTCTGCTCATGTGTAAGCATCTTTGAGGAGTATGCTTCCATGCTTCATTATTGAATCAGTAAATGGGGAGTGGGAGTTGTGTTCAGTGTTTGGATAGTTGTTTTTCTTTACTTTTAACTCCTTTATAGGATTCAAAACCATGGCTGCCATAATTACATAGGGGAAGGTGTCTTCTTCATCCTTCTCCTTCCCCAATAGCTTCCTTGTGATTCCTTGCTCTAGATGAGAGGCCAAATGAGACCTAGTTTTCTGAAGTCCTTGGGAACTGGTTCTAGTGCAGTCATCATAATCCAGCAATTAGCGAGTTAAATAGAAACAGCATTAATCCTGGCTTGAATTATGATGTGAGCCCCTCTGAAGCTCAGAATCATGTGGTCACTTGGAATTCAATTTCTTCTCTTCTCAAAACATGCCTCACCAATAAATCAAATTATTATTGCCTTGCAGTGAATCTCACAAACAATGCACTTGGTTGCCTGGTCCACCCACACTAAGTGAAAGAATATGTACATTTTAATTACCAGTTTATTTAAATGTTGCACAAACACTGTTTCATATTAAATATTTTTACAGACCATGATATCTGTATTCAGTGATGAGTGCTTTATATTTTTTCCCTGGCTATTAATGTCTGTAATTAGTATATTTAAGAAACCTTGATATTACATGTCATGCCAGTCTCCCCTAAGTAAGGTCACTGTGGGAGTGGGATGTTATTTCTTCTGACATTCCTTCACTAATGTTTTCATCATCTGTATAAAATATCTGCTGAGTAAATTTTTCAAGGTGAAATTATATAATATCTCTTGAATTTTTAAAATGCAGCTGGGGAGAAAGGCTTCATGCACCCTGTTTCTAAAACCACTTCTGCTCCATATGTTTAGTTGCAAATTTTATAAACTTCTTTAAAATGACATAACTTTGTAAATGTTTTAGGAGCAGTGTGGAAACTGTGCCTCTTGCTCTGCAAATCAGTGTTCAGAAGTTCTCAAGTGCATATGTAATAAAGTAATTCAACGCCTCCGGTGTTTGGGTATAGGCACAACGTGGGACCTTCTGTGCAGCATTCAGTAGTCACTGCTTTGCAGTGGCCTTCTGAACAGGCTGGGGACAGGACAGACATGGGAAGGGTTCAGTGGTTTGAAGGTATTGAAGGCTGTGGTGTTGGCTTGTCCTGCAGACAGGGAGGGAGCAGAATGCAAGAGGAACTGGCAGGGAATGGCTTGTGTCATTTCTCTTCTGGTGTAGGTCCTACAGCTGTGGCCCAAATTAGGACAGGTCTGTCACTGCTTTGGTTTGTGCTAGTGCTGATTGTGCTCACCCTCAGGAGAGCTGCCACCAGCTCCCAGGTGCCTCCTGCTTTCCCTGCAGTTGCAGTGCTGGTGGGGAGCTGAGAAATGACCACTGGGTTGAACTTGTGTCTGTTTTTGCAAGCGTTGGCTCTGGACGGTGTATGGCCTTTTACATATCTTTGCAGTTCACTTTTGCATGGTGAGGTGACAAGAGTTGGTGGGGTTCAGCTGCAGATATACTGGCTATCATAGTGCATATTGTCCTGCTGTCACTTTTTTTTTTTTNTCTGGAAACACCTGTGGGGCTGGAAGATCGGCAGGAGGGAAAGAAGATGATGTCCAGCCTAGGTCTCTTTTGGGGTTATGCTTGGGTTTCCAACACATCCATCATGCTGCTGGAAATACCAGCTGTTTTCAGTGCCTTTTGCAAGAAGATGCCACTAAAACCTGAGACACCACTTGTTCTGAACAACTAGGTTTCAGGGAGGTTCATTCTGAGGGGTGCTAGTTAGCTTGTGGCAACAGAGCACAGCAGTGTGTTTCTTCCTGTACCTCAGGCTTTAATTACTTGTCCTTATTCTGAGAGAGATGAAGTAATGGTTCAAGCTCTAGGACAAAGTTTATTGATTTCCATCCTTGGTCTGAGACAAGTTTCTTTCTGGCTTCAGGAAAACTGTGCATGTTGAATTTTAAATTAGCAAATGTTTCCTCACTTTTACTGATCATGCCTGATGCTCTACGTAAGTGGGAGCAACCTGAAGAATGTAGGGCATGCTGCTGCTCTTGTTCAGACCACAAGGCAGGTACCCAAGCTTTTCAAGCAGGAGGATTTACTCCCTGCTGTATTGGTTATGAAACCCCTCTTTGCCTTAACGTGGGCATGGCTGGTGTACATTTGGTTTTCCATTTTTCCAGGTTCCCTTCCAAGCAAATTCCTAATCAAGCTTTTGAATTCAGTAGCAAGAATGGACCTTCATTTCTGTGGAGGAAGGAGCTGGCTGGTGCAGCCCAGTTTGATGTGGTGTGAGGAGGAAACTGCTGATGGACAGTGGGAATGTGAAGCTGTGGTGTTGCTGCAGGGGATTGCAGCAGTCACCAGACCCAGTGTGGATCTGCCCTGTGTGGGTCAGAGTTCTGGTAGGGAGAGCCCCTGGGGGTGAGGAGGGGATGCCCAGGACCTGATGGGAATAGCAGATAGTTTGACTTTGCAAGCTTCTGTAATATAGAAAGTGCATGACTATTTAACATGCTTCTGAGCAGGGACATTGTGTCTTGGGACTGTGTGGAAGACTTTGGGAGGAAACCGGCATGCAAAGAGAAATTCCAAGAGAATAAAACTTAAGCTTAAGCATGAGAAAATTTGAGTGGATCAGGGTCAGTAGTGAGGAAGGTGTAAACATAAGACAGACTGTGGTTCAGGTGGAATGGGCTGGGAGACTCTGGTAGGGCAACTCCTGTCACCTTCTTACTGTCTGACGTGGCCTTTCTCATCACTGCCTCAGACCAGAGCTTTCTTCATTCCCCTTTAAAGCATCTGAAATGTGGCAGCCGTGAATGTGTGCTGTAAAATGCAATGTTTGCAGAGCACATTGGGATCAAAAGCACTATTAGCAAGTGCTAATCTTCAAAAAAGTCTCATTTATGGTAACCTAACACCAGAAAGACAGCAAGAGTTTTATGGGCTTTCTTTCTAACACATGCTTGGACCACCCACTGAACAGTGTATTGATCTGCATCCATCTTTTGTATGGTGGGGTCCTAGTTGCTTTTGTGTGTGTTCTGGAACCGGAGAAGACACAAAACAACCTACTGAGCAGATTACTTTAGCTGAACAAACCTCTCTGGCCTAAAATGTGAAGGTACTGGAGGATAAGCTCTTTATGATCTCTTCTGGCTTACTGGAAGATGATTATATGCAAGGGAAAACTACACCAGAATTCTTGTGTATTGGGAGGGCAGAGTTAAAATAACCAGTGCATTGATAGCTAAGAAAACTGTTTCTTGTGAAGTGCACAGCCAGGGCAGCCTCCTTGGCATGTTTCCTCTGAGCATGGGAAGTGTGTGTGTGTACACACGTGTCTGCATGTGGAGGTAGGAATAAAGTTACTGACTTGTTGCTGACATGGGATTCTTTTTTCCATAGCACTTCTTTGTACAGGTCACTGCAATATTTTGCATGGACTCTCAACAACATTGTCTAATCAGCCTTTTTTATTTCCTCCCCCTCTCTCCCACTCCTCCCTCCAGTCGGCATATGCTGTGTCAGTGCTCAAAGAGTGTGCTAAACTGCGACCTACAGATCCCACTGTTCCTCTCCTGGCTGCCAAGGTCTGCATTGGGTCACTGCACTGGGTAAGCAAGCTGATGCAATTCCTATTATGTAACAGGTTAGGTGCTGCAGTGACAGTGCCACAGTGTAATTGCAGTGGGGAGAAAAAGAGAATCCCTGCTAAAAATCATACACACGTGTGCGTTTTATAAAAAATGAAAATTCCTGCAAGAAATTTTGCAGTGAGTCATTAAAATGTATTTTGCTGGCACACTGAAGAAAGGAGGAGGGGGAAAAGCTGTAACAGCCGTTCTGAGGACTGCTGCTTCAGCTGAGTGTCACGTTAAATCAGCCACTCTTGTAGCCTCTGGAAGACACAAGTCAATAGTTATAAGTGGACTGTTAAATAGTTCAGGTCTGCTGGACAACTCAGTCCTTTGTTCTTGAAGTTGCTGTGTCAATGTTTTGTGTTCTGGATGTGTTAATGTACGCCCCAGAAGCAGAGTGGGAGTGGAAGTTGGTGCCTGTGAAATTCTGATGATCCAAAGGAGCAGAAACATCTGTCACTCTTTCTCTACTTGGTTTAATTAACTGAACTGCATCCTGCTGTTCTCACCTGTCCTCACCACGAGGTGTCCCTGCAGTCAGTGAAGGATTACAATTGCTAAAGAGAAGTAAAACACAGATGCAAGAAAACATGAAAGAAAATACCAGAAGAATCTGCACAGATCTTGGTGAAAAGTTGTAGAAGCCAATTTGCTGTTGTTTTGTTCCCTTACCCCACCTCCCCACCCTTCTACATCCCTGTCTGATGAAAGCTGCTGTTCAGCAGCTAAAATTGAGTTGGATTAGTTTACATCACCATCAGGGAGGATGTCTAGTTATGAATGTTTTTGAATGAACTATACTGTTCAAACTGTAATGGTTAAGCTTATATATGAGTCAGCAAAAACTGCCTGCATCTTTTTCTAGGAAAAAATTTCAAGTCTGAGTACCTTCAGGGAATCCTTGCTGAACTGCCCAACCCACATCTGCTCTACATTTGGAGCAATTTAACTCTCGTGAACCCACAGCTCAGTCTCTAAGTTTTGAAGGCTGAAAGTCATTCAGTGATATAAAAAAAGATTCCCAGGGAATGTTATTTTTTTAAAATAAAGTAAATAAGGGGTTTTTTTGGATACTTAGAGATATTAAAACAGTGTGAAAGTGAAGCATTACAGCTGTGTTGAATACTGTTCTTAATATGTCTGATGAAGTTTTCAAAGCACAGCTAGCATATAAAAATACCTTGTTACTTTGAAAAGACAGTGAGACTGTAATTCAATTCCAGCTTGGGCAATCCAGTATGTCCAGACTTCTCATACGTGATAGAGCTGATAAAACAACTGGCTAACCCTAAAAAGTAGGAAAGGTGAGGGAAGAAGAGAAAAATGAACTGGTTTTGATTATTTCAAAACAAGAGGGTTTTTTCTTCAATGTACTGCTTTTTTATTGTGTGAAATGCTTTTCAGTGTTATTCAATCAGACCCTGGCTCAGAACTGGGGGGTATTATGAAATAAAATTATGATTTCACAAGAGGGTAATTTTACTGCAGCTATCTAGAGCACAGCCTTTTGAACTAAAACCAAATTAAAAATATTCCCTCTCCCCTTCCTTTCAGTCAGTGGCCTATGCTTTACCCTCATAGCAAACTTGGTGATGGTATACTTGGTGATGGTATAGAAGAGTTTTACTTAAGGGGAGTCCAGGGGAAATTAGATCATCTGTTAAAAGAACTGAAATGATGGGTTCCCACATCTCTTAGTCAAAGGGGTGCTTCTGATACTACTGGCAGACTCCTGTGCCTAATAAAGACCTTCCTTCTTAGCAGAGCTGTTTTTCTAAATGTCATCCTTACAGTAATTATTTGCATTTAAATTACATGGCAATCAAATCAGAATTGAATAATTTAAACTGGAAGTGAACAGGCTGATCAATGCCAGTATAAATAGAAAGGAGGATAGACATGGGACAGGAACAGTCTAATGGACAAATAGTAGCAGTTACAAATACTCAAATACATCTTCCTTTTCAGAACATATAAAATATGATGAATTTTTCAATTAGGAAATGTATCCATGTACTTGATTGCTGGCTAGGCAAGAAAAGGGTGAAATCAGATCACCATTTATCCCAATGAAATGGCTAATTTATGTCCTGCATCTGTCTACTGTGTGGTGCAGTATTGTAGCCAGTTTGTTTATAGCCCATGGGGAAGCAGTACTTTACTATTCTTTCAGTTACTAGCAATAAAAAAAACCCCAAACCACAACATTTATGCAAGTGGATAATTACAGAATGTCATGAGAAGCACAGAACAGTTTCTTTCATTATTAATTTAGTGATCACTTAACTCATTTTGCTGGTTTTGTACATGGTGTCTCAGCACACTTTAAAAGCTGGGAAAATAGAAAATTAATTGGAATGTACTATAGTGATTTACAACATTGAGGATACTCCGATCACATCTGTGAAATAATCTCTCAGTGCAAAACAAATCAAACTGAAAACATAGATGCGTTCATACAGTTCAAGTCAATATATAACAGAGCCTGATGAAGAAAAGAACTGAGCCTCCCCCAGCTTCTGTTGTGGCAATGTGACCAGATCATTAACTGATCTAAGTTGGCAGTACTGCACTGGCATGTTAGGGGTACCATGCTGGCTTACATCAGGAGATGATCTGCCCCATCAACCAGTAGCTTTTAGGATTAGGCCTGCAGTAAACAACTGAGTGGTATGAGCAGTGTTTTGGCAGTGTTAGACGTTTTCAAAAACAAAAATCAAGAAAAGATCCAGTGTAAACAATAAAGCAATATTTCATTAATTCTAAAACTTAAGCCAGTAGACTTGGAGGACCAGAAAAGCTTCAAAACGAATGCAATATGTAAACCACATTTGTATGGTCAGGATGCGGTCCTGTACAGCAAAGTTGGAACTTTTATATTGTGTCTAAACCATTACATGGGTATTTTAAATGTTTTTTTGTAGTGGGTTCAGAATTACTTTTGAGGCAACGTACTGCTAAGCCTTCCAGCTTGCTGGGGTTTCAGCACAACAGCTTACTGAACTTGCACGTGGATGATTCTATCAAGTGAACACAAAGTCCATTTGTGTTTAGCCCACAGTCTTTTAGCTTTCCAGAATGCACTGTGAAGACTTTGACTATTGTAGGTCAGAGTACTGTTTTAAATTTCCATAGAAGAGTTGAGGTAGCTTGCACCGGAATATGTCCATACTGAGGTTGCTTTGCCTTGCTCCACTATAAATTCAGAGTTCTGCTCACTAAAAGGCTTGCTGCAATTTCCTCTTTCACTCAGCCTTCCCTGGCATGGTCTCAGCTGAATGCTCCCTTGCCTATTTTGGCAGTGACTTTGAGTTGCAGTACATGAGTTGTTGTTTTTAATATTTTAATCGTACAGTACTGTTAATTTCACTACTAATCCAGTTCTCCAAGATCCTGTTATGGCAGGTGTTGTGAAAATACTAAAAATGGAACTTCTTCCTACAGGCAAGCATTAAATACTGAATTTCTCCATTTTAGCAGCCTTGTTTGAGGCATGTAGGGTTACCCTGATGCTTTCTTTTGCCTTTTACTCCATTGATTTCAATTAAGGTATGTTGAAAATACCGTAAGTACACATAGAGCAAAATGGACTGTAGTCCTAGGATAGGCTTGAATCTTCTAGAACTCTGCTCTGACAAAAAGCAGGAAGGCATGAGGCATGTTCTTATCATTTTCATTGCTCCCTAGTTGATGTAAAAGCAATGGTGGTAGTATGCTAAACTTGTGTAGCATCAAATGATGCCAGTATTATAACCTAATATGAGCTTTTCAAAGGACTTTGTCCCATGGCAAAAGCTGCAGCTCAGGATGGTGCTGTACTTCAGAACTTTCCCTCATTTCTTTCAACTAGTATGAACAGCAAAGTGCTCTGCTGCAGCACTTTCCTGGGAAGACAGAGATCATGCCATCAGTCAGGGAAAAGGAGAAGAATGGTGTTGGGGTAGGGCAGACTGTGTCATAAAAACCGAGTAAGACATAGCATGAGGTCAGGACGTCACGGCGTGTGTGTGTCGGGGGGATTGGCAGGATGTAGATTTAGAGCTGCATACTTCTGAGGTAACAGCTTACCATTCGTTACTTTCACAGACCACTTAATCAGAGAGTGTTTCTCTCCCCTGCTGTCTGTTGTTGACCCTGCCACTATAGATAATAAATGCTGTGCATGTGCTTGTACCCAGTCACTTAGGAGCCCTGTAGTTGCCTGGAAATGCTTAGGTTGTAGTGCAGTATGAATAATATTAAAAGATGAACTCTAGTCCTGTTACTGGAGTTACTCTGCCTGCTGATGGACATCTGAGAGGATTGGCATCACCAGAGTGAGAGGCTGCTGAGAAAGCAGGGAAGGGCAAGGAGCTACTAGGTATTTCTTCTGTCTTTTAAAAGACATTCTTGATTACACCACCACTGGTGTTCTGGGGCAATTGCATGGGGTTTAGACATTAAAAATGACTAAGAATTTTGTCTTCTATATATTGCCTTTGTGAACAAACCACTCTAGCAACAGTGGAGGAAAGGCCTGAGTATTCCTAAATGCTGGGGGCTGAGTTTACACAGACTAAATTAGTGGGCTTAACAAGGGTGACACAGAGAGCAAATGCTGACTAGACTAGCAATAGAAAGCACAGGATTTTTTTTTCTCACATACCTAACATGATTGGCTTTGTGTGCTGTAAACAGCTGTGGGACAAAACCTTTTCATTAGACTATGCCTTATAGACCACTTTCTTCCTATGTATTTTTCCTCTTATCATTCTCATTCACCATGTTTATATTCTTCTCTTTGAATTAGTCTTTATAGCTACAACCCAATGTAATGAAAATGGTAAGAAAAGGTCAATTCAACTAGCTAACATCATGTGTAATTTTGTATGGATATCCATTCTGTAGGATTTTGGTCTCTTAAGTGCTTGGGTATTGTTCAATGTCACTGGTGTCCAAATTCACCTGCTTCATTAACCTTGTCTGCTGTCCTAAGTCCAGTGTCATATGATGTATTTCTTGCCTTTTCCTTGGTGTGCTCCTCTTTTTTTGGCATGATATAGTGCTGTTTTCACCCTGCTGTACATCATTGATTTGTTTGTCCTTAGTTACTCTAAATGTGTGCTGGTGAGAAGTGCAATTCCTACTTAGTCTTACAAGCTGTTGATTCAGTGGGGTAGAGCTTGAGCTTTTCTAAAAACAATCTGGGTGGCAGTTGGACACCAGCTGGGTGGCATTAGGCCAGGGGACAGCACCTGCTGTTCTCCACTCCCTTGTCGTTATGCCTCCGGGCTTGGCTTCAGCACACACCAAAACCTGTGGCCAAATAACAGTGGTGTCTGGAACAGCCACTCTCTGTACCAGGGGAAACATCCCTCAGGATAGCACAGCTAGCAACTGTTCTTTTTCTATCAAATGTGAAAGAGGAAGTGAAAGGGGAAAAAAAAAACAACCAATCAGCTCCAGAGTATTACCATCTCGTTGGTGTCAGTTCACAGTTTGGCAGCCTGTCTCTCTCCAGGTACCAGGTGTTTGTTTTCTGATGTGATAGAGGGGTTGCTTAGCTAGTGGTTCCAGGTGCAGCCTAACACTTTATAGAGCTGGAGTTCAAAATGCAGAAAGTTCTGCTTAGGTTGTTTTACCCCATGCTTTCTTTCTTCCATGCAAGGGAACTTGCAGGCAGAGAACTTCTCCCTGCAACCTGGAATGGTGCCCTTCTCTCCACCAGCCTTTCAGTGCAAAGTATGTAGAAAAATATTAGAACAGTAAGGGCCAGATTGGAGGGATGGCTTTGAGACTTTGTTTTTTGTTGCTTTCAAGAGAATAACATGGTAGGCCTTACCCCCTCCCTTTCTCATCTCCACAATACAGACTGGAGACACCTTGTATCCTTAAGGACTCCCACAGACACAGCTTTAATGGCAGATACAGCTCAAGCTCACTACTGGTCCCTCAGTCGGGTGTGTGGAGCGGGAGTTTTTATCCAGACTGCAATCTGGATTTCCTTGCAGTAGTGGATCTGGTAGTCCTTGCAGTTCAGTTGGTTACCTCAATTGTGTCCCAAGGGAGTTATTCCTGTTTCAGGTAGTACTTTCCAGATTCACAGAAATTCTCACACAGACTAGGCCATCTGGAAGACTCATGCACTTGAGAGTTGAAACCTCACAGTGGGTGATGTGAGTGAAAGGTTTGGCTTTTCACACTTGCCCAGAATTACTAAAGAATAGGAGAAAGGGAGAGAGGGGGGCAGATGGCTGCCAAAGCAGGGCTGGCAGGAGAAGTGTCTTAGTGCTATAAGAAGGAAAAGTAAATGTTCTCATAAACAGAACCAGCTGTGCTGGAGTTTGTGAGGCCACTTATTTTCAAAGCAGACTTCAGCTGACCCAAGTTTGCATTCATAAGAATCTTTGTGGCTGGTCAAAGTGCCATTAGTGTTTAGTATGAATAAATGTTTACAAGAATGTGCTAGAAGTGCTATTTCAGCCACTCTGAAAAGTTATGGTTTTAACCATTCATTAGATTAATCTGAGACTGACAGGTGGCTCTAGGTAACTGGCAGGCAGGAAGGCTAAATGGTGCACTACTGATTTATGCAGCATAGGTATTTCCAGTCAGATACTGGAATTACTGTCAGGTGGCCATTCAGAGAAATGATGGAGCAAAATCTCTCCAATTTACATGTCTTCATTTCAGTTTCAAACTTTTCATTTAATCTTTTTTTCCATTCACTCTACCCACCCCTACTCTTGTTCACTAGTCACTGGAATTCTCTCATAGCTCTTTTCTTCGTCTAGTGGAGGCTTCTTGGATGAAAGTGTGTAGAGAAGAAAAAAATGAAGAAAGAGAGTGGGAATACAGCTGTATATGGTGGCAAAGAGGTGCATAATGAATTTTCAGGCTGCAGAGATGTCATGTCTTACATAAAAGTTTCTGAGAGAGGAAGAATTCAGTTATAATTGTATAGGGAGGGTTTTTGTTGTTCAATTGTGGGGTTTGTTTTTTGGGGGTTTTATCCTATGTGGCAAGTCATGGGCCACTTCTTCCATTGTCCTAGGCTCTGGTCCAGAACACATTTCAGTATGTGGCAGGGAAGTTGGTAGGGCTACTGACAGGTTAAGAAATCTCCTGAAACAAATCAATCTTCGTGGTGTGATCAGAGTTTAAGGGTGTAGATTTCCAGTGATTTTGGTAGGCTTTGGATTATACCTCAAAGACAGGCCTTGCAATTTAGTTGGCAAGTTCAAGTATTCCACAACTGTGTCTGTTAGTGGCCTCCACAGTCATAGCTGACGGGGCAATGAGCAACACTAATGCTTTCATAGTGCTTTCAGGAAAAGGCTTGATGATAACATATGTGTTGGTCATTGGACTGACTGACCTGAGGTTTCAGAAATTGGGGAAAAATTGTTCTACATGTAGTTTGAATTCTATGGCCTCAGGGAGTTGCACCAGTGAGGAAGAAATCCAAGCAGCAGAGAATTGCTTCTTCACTTGCACTTTTCAGCCTTCCTTTGGGCTTATGTTAAAAGTAATTTTCTCCTTACACTTGATATCATCTAATAAATCCCAGGTTGTTTGTTTATGAAGCCATTAGTTAATATTGTCACCTGAATATTTTCAAGTGATGTGACTAGGAGGCCCATTGACAGGATGCTACATCAAGCCAAGTAGATTCTGTTCATAGGTAGCATATTAACAGATCACTGCAGAAGGCAAATATCTTGTCTGATGGTGCATTTTAATTCCAGATTGTTATGGGTGAGTCATTTTAGATGTTAAGGAGCCACGAGGTGCTGAAGTCTGATGAAGCTGAGTATTAAGAGGGCCCATGTCCACAGTACTTGTGTCTAAACTAGCTGGATTTCAAATAAAAAAGTACTTTGTCAAAATTAAACAACCCCATCCTAGTTGTGATGCCATAAAAGTTTCCAAAAGAAGGATTTGTCAGATAATGTAGTGGTGTCTGCATCTTGATTAGGGATGACTCTGATTATGGGTGGCAGGATCTGCATACTGTCTTGTACATAAATGAGATCTTCCTGTATGCTCTGTCTTTCAGGCATTATTTATAAGTTTTGCCAATGTCTCTCCAGCCTACACCTTTCAAGGTATATACCGTATACAGGTCTTAGTCTTTTCTACTTAAAATGAGTGAGTGATGTTAATGAGAGTTTAAAGTTAGAAATGAGAAATGTTCCATTCTGTAATAAAATACTTAACTTACTCTTTTTGTTTAAAATTACCGCTAACTCAGATTTTACAGATGCTGATAGGTATGTGTCAAAAGGAAGGTTGTGGGGAGCAGTCTGTGATGTAGTAGAAGAGACCAAGCTTACATGTTTCATCATTTTGGAGGCTTATCCTGAAAGACTGTGACTGCTCTCTCTTCCAATTACTGTCTATAATATAAAATGCATTTTCAGGGAAGTTGTGTCTTTGCAAAAGATGCAGAAATTGGCTAGTGCAGCAAGAGCTGCCAGGGTAGTGTGTTAGTTCAGATTAAAATTTGTGTTCTGAAATTTCTGTGTCCTTGTGGCAGCAGAACTGCAAGCAGCACCTGAGAGCTTTCGGTGAAGTTAGTGGCTTCTTGTTTTACTCTTGCAATGTTTTAAAAGAAAGTAAAATTTGCTAAGGTATAGAAAAATCAGACAGCATAAAGGAATGGTCTTCCTTTGAAGGAAGAAACCTGTTAGACCTTTCAATGCTCTACTAGGGTACCATATAAGTAGTCCTGCTGATCTAGCATTTGCATTTAAGGCTGAATGATTGAAGTGTGAAGGGAACTATAAAATAAGATAGTGTCCTTGATTAATCTTAAACATCTGGAAAGAGTTTCAGGTGCAAAACCCAAACTTTTCTCAAAACTGTGCATGTGCACCGAGGTCTGCTAATCTGACCTTCTACATTCTCGTTTTTATGAGTGTTCTCTGGGATCACTGAAAGCCCTTGTGTGAATGGCTCTCAGATCACTTACAGGTAAGCTTAATGGTAAATTTTATCGGAGCAAGTATAGAGAAAATGCCTCTAAGTCTCAACCTACCTATTTTGCAGCTGGAAGAAGGAGAACACTTTGCTAAAATGGTGATAGACCTGGGTGAGGATGCTGGAGAGTCCTTAGCAAAGGGTTACCTGGCACTGGGCCTGACATACAGCCTTCAAGCTACTGATGGTGAGTTACCTGTTTGTCAAGTGTGTTACATGGAGAGCATTTGTTCAAAGTCTTCAGTGCAAGCAATGGGAATTTATTAGAAAATCTGCTTTCAATGCTGACTAGACATGAAAAGCAATTAGATTGCAAGATAAATGGGAACTGTTCACTTGCTCATAGAACTGTCTTCTGTGGTAGTAAAAGTGAAGTTTTTAGGTAAAGGAAGAAATGCAGGTCATTACTTAGGGGGTGATAATCCGAGTGTAGTTGACGGTGCTTGGTGTGCTTTACTTGAATATCTGTAATACATTTTTTTCACTTAATTTGCACAACAGAAAGTCAGACTTTCCATCTGTTTTCATATTTTTGGTCACCCACTCATAAATCATAAAGAAATACAATCCAAGAACTGGAGTCAGAAATGCCTCACTTCAGTTCCTGGCATGATACTGATTCCCCACAGAGATTCAACCTCTCTGTGATGTAGTTTCTTTTACTTAGAAGTAAACAAGATAAAAATATCTACCCCACTGGTACATGTGGATGTTGACTAGAAACAGACCACTGAATGTAAGAAGTATTTTATTTTAATGTTGCTTACTTGGATCTTGAATGAGTGGACAAGGGGCTCCTGCAGATTTGGTGCTTTGTAGTCAGAAGGGCTTGAAGTGTTTGGGTGAGTTCTAGCTCTGACCTTCATCAAGCTCACAGGTGGGAAGTCTTTGTTTATTCTATGACTTCTAACATAGTTAGAAGACTTCTAACACATTTTCTTTGAATCATGGCTGAGCTGGTGTGTTTCCTAATCATTTTGGCAGTCCTGCCCTGATGCAAGCAATGGCTTTTCTGTCAGATGGGTTCCATAGAAACAAACAAACTTCTTCCAGCAAAGAAGTCTGAATCAAAGCTAAAATTACTCTATTATATTATCATGGAATATGCAGGTCTTGCAACTTACACCAGAATTCTCCAAGGCATGTGTGTGAGAAAGTGTTCTTGTGCTCTTCAGTAGCTCAAGCTGGTGTAGTTTTTCAGCCAGCCATGTCTGATCAGCTGTTCTGAGAACTGCTTTTCATCATGGAGGCTAACAGGCACTGCAGCTCTCTCCAGTTCTCCATTTCTCTGCCTCAGAGTAGTTCTCCCTAGAAAGCTCATGTCAAAAAGTATGTCCTTCATAGCCTGAACTTTGTCTTATATGCATGTGTATTTTAAGTCCACTAGGAACAGAGTTCTGCTTAACAGCCTGGTTTTTAAGGCATTTTGCCTAGATGTTGTTTAAACCGTATTCTAAAGCTATACAAGATCCCAGAGACTATTTTCAGAGATAGAAGGTTTTCTATGTTAGTCCCTTACGATCTCTTTGTAAACTTCAGTATGAAAAGAAGGTGGTTTCTAAAGAATGGAATTGAAGAGGCATGTGCTGTACTCTGGCTCTAAAAATATTTTGTTGCAGCAAAATGTGAGTTGGAAACTCTTTTTCTGGAAATCTCTTGAGTTTTCAAGAGATTAGTTAAATATTGTGCCCTTTTTAAATGTAAAACGAACAGTCTCCACAACAACTGCCTTGGATTATTTTCAGATTAGCCTCTGATTTATGTTTTGAAACAGTGGAATATATCTGCCTTCTCATTGTATCTCTAGCCTTTAAGACAACAGGACAAGTGAGTCAGTTACTTGAGGGAAATAGGAAGAGTATATTTCCATCTTGCAGATTGTATTTTAATAAAATGGATTAAGTCCTTCAAAAGCGTACATATGATGGTCATGAATATGGAACTGTGTTTTACTGGAAAATGTCAAATTGTCACTAGCAAGACAATTTTCATTAGCATTGTTAAAGAATAGCATATGACAGTGAGGAAGCAAAGTTAGAACATGCTGAAAGACAGCAGTTCTGTGATGTAATCCTGCCTCATGTTGTCAATCTTGTTTATCATTGTATTTATACCAGTTCTGACTGACATGTGCAGACAAGTCACACATCTATGTATGTGTATACGTGAGATTCCTTTAACTTTCCAGTTGAGTGACTTCCAGTCGATCAGTGTTTTCAGTGGTAGCTGAGTGTTTCAGAGACATTTGACCAATTGCCTTCTAAAGCTTACAGCCTTCCATCCAAGTTAGGCTTTCTTATTTAATATAACCTTTTAGAAAGTATTTCTCCTCTTGTGTGACAAAGGCACTGAGGAGTTGTATTTAAACCTTTTCTTTGTGATTTGTAGACAGCTCCTCTAGGAAGCAAGACTTCCTGAAACTTATGCTGGATAGCTTCCTTATTCTTAAAGTTTAATTACATGTTTCTTGAAATAAGTCTCTTTGAAGTAGCTGAAAGCTGTGTCTGTAGAGGAAGTCATTGACGTTTTTGCCTCAGTCGTAGAAGCCCAAGCCTCCTGTTTGTAGTTAATGTCCATTTTCTGCAGATCAGTTTCCAATGGGCCAATGTCAACAGCAAACCATCCCTCTTCCTCCCATAGTTACAGTTTTGACATAAGCTGTGCTGTCAACTTTTCCTCTCTTAGGTCTGGGGAAGAATTCAGTGAAGACAGGGAGAGGTGAGATGAATTTAACAAAGGCTAAAGAGGAAAGACTAGGTTGAGAATGTATTGTGAAATACAAGTGCTCTTCTTACCTCACATCACCACCTCACAAATTGTGAAATCTTTGTAGATTTAACAGTCCCTCATTCTTTTTTCAGAGATGAGTGTGCTGTATCTCTGTTTTCATTTAGAATTTTGGTAGAAGGCCATGGATCAAGGACTGAGTTAGAAACTCATTCTATCAGTCTTTGTGAATTTTATGAACAGTCAGTGTATGGACAGCACTGGTTAACGTTAAGCCCCCCACACATTTGTTCACTAAGAAGTGAATAAATTATTAGTGAACAAACTTACAGTATTTACTTTTGGAAATAAAAGTACATGCAATCTTTAATTATAATTCTGTGTGCTAAAACTGTACATTGTGCCATATTAGATGTCTTAACACAAGGGAATAGTTTCTGGAACTCAGACATATTTGCTAAAGGGTGCATGCATGTCAGTGTTTTAGTTTGGATATGAAATGTATTTATGAAGTCCATTTATCTGTCATCCCCGCTTCTTACATTGTGATTCACATAAAGAAACGGTTTTGCATGTTACAAACAGAATTCTTTCCCACAAAACAAATATATTACAAAAATAGACCTGACTGTGCTTCAGCTGCTAATGGGTGCTCAGTCCATCAGACAAGATTAGAACTCAATTCCTATCCCCATGTTTGTAGTGCTGATTCTGATCCTCACCACTGTGTTTCATTCCATGCATTCGCTACTCCTACTGTTTTCTAACTGCTTTTATTAAGACAGAACTTGTCCTCCTTTGTTTTCAAATGTGATTCCAGAGCTTTGTATTTAAGTATCAAAATATTGCTGAAGAACCTGTTGAATTTTAGTAAGGCTGAAGCGCCTTTAAAAACCTGGAGTGCTTCAGAAAAGAAATCTTGGGCTGCTTAAGTGGCATTTGCAAAAGTACGGTGTCTTACGGGTTTCAGAAATCCCCCTGTGCCACTCTCCCATTGGTCAGACTGCTTTTGCAGCTTATTTTAATCTAAATAATAAGTCATATTTTGTTTTAGTTGATGGAACTGCAGCAGCCATGCTCACAGGAAGTAAAGTTGGGTAGGGACTGAAGAATTCTTTGGTGCCATCGACCTAGGAGAATGGAGCACAAATTTTAAAAGTTTAATCAGACCCACCAGGTTCTGTTTCCTTAGTGCAAATTTTTCTTTGTCTGTAGTGAGAGCTTTTCATTGATACAAGTGGGTTGCAGATTTCTTTGAATAATTCAGGGGTAGGGCATCTGCAACATCTTTGGGCAACCTGTTTCAGAGTCTTGCCACCCTCCTAGTAAAGAATTTCTTCCTATATGTAACCTAAATCTTCCATCTTCTACTTTAAAACCATTACCCCTTGTCCTATCACTATAGGACCTGGTTAAAAAATAACCCTCTGTTTTTCTTAAAAACCCCCTTTAAGTATTAAAAGGGTGCAGTATGTCCTCTCTTGACCCTTCTCCAGGCTGAAAACCCCAATTCTCTCAGCTGTTCTGTATAGGAGAGGTATTCCAGCCTTCCAGCCATTTTCGTGGCCCTTTTTTGGATTTGTTCCAATGGAACCATGTCTTACGTTGTGGATGCCAGAGCTGCACGCAGCATTCCAGGTGGGAGTCTCATGATAGCAGAGCAGATGGCGTCCCTTGACCTGATGGCCAAGCTTCTTTTTATGCATCTCTCCCCAAGTCACTTTTCATTGTTGGGGTTTTTTTCCCCTCATTTATCTCCTTTAGCTGTAAAGACCCTGTAAATGGCATAGTTACCTTGCAGCATCAGTGCTCAGTATTGTCAAGCACAAGTTTCAGTGTGTTCATCCACATCAGATACGAGGCTAAAGATGGACAACCAGATTTCCAACTTTGTGGTAGCTGAAGATGCAGTCCATATTGTGGGAGGTGGGAGTCACATGCTGTTTCCCAGTAATGCAGAGGCAAAGCTGACTAGTTGTAGAGTAATCACTTCATTTCTATAACATATTTTGTGGTTTTTCTGACTACAAGCTGAACATTAGTTAAATGTCTTAACAGGTGGAAGCTAGAAGTTCTAGCTTTTCCATTTGGTGTTTGAGGGACAAATGGTAACGTGTCTTTCAGTCTTTCTTATTAAGTGTGACCTCTTCAGAATTGCTCTGTAACTTAAATAAAGAATCATAGTTTCTCTGAGAAAGAGAATGTCAAGTTTTTTTCTGTAGGGATGTTTGTAGGTATGATCAAATCCTTTCCAATGTCTCCTCAAGCATTTTTGTTTACATCAATATTGGTTCTTTCAGTTTTTTTTCCAAATTTTCTTCCTTTGTTACCGTTATCCAGTATTTTGCAGCCTGATTTAAGTGAGAGTGATGTATTTTTAAGAGATGCTGCATTTTACATGAAATTAAATTTATTAAAATTTAAAATTTATTTTTTAAAATACAAATTTTTGGATCAGTTTTTTCATACTTAGAGTAGGTTTTGTGGCCTAAGCAAGTTCTGGTCTTTATGATTAGGAAATCCTGAAGATTGCTGTTCCTTTCAAATGAGCCTGGTGTTTTGAAGAACTGTGGGAAGATGTAGGAATAAAAAAGGTTTGATCGCTATAGCTACTCCAGCAAATAATTTACTTACAAAATTTCACTTGCTGACATATTGCAGAATCCAAAGCAACTGGTTACCTTTGTAGGTCTTGCAGGAGAACACATCTCTTTCTTCTTAATAACTTTTAAGAATACTTGAATTTCACTGGGTCTGTTGCATTGTTATATATGCTACTTAGTAACTTTCTATTTTGGAGCATACACTGACTTGATGTATCAAATCAGGTATATTTATGGGTGATGTTTGCTGATGGATTAACTACTCTTCGCTCCCTTATGCTGTTGATCAAAAACTCTCAATTTCAGGATAGACAGAACTAGAAACAACTGTTACGCAAAATCTGAAAACCTAAGAACCAGAACAAGACAGCCAATGCATTTCTAAAAACCATCACTAGCTTTCCAGATATTTTGGATCTGAGAAAGCCATGTTCCTTTAAGCTCTTCCTCTGTTCCTGTTGATCTTGATGATGTTATCTTATGATACCCAGATATAACAAGAGCTTGATTCTTTTCTTCCTTGTATGAATTAATTTATACGTTGATACATGTGCATACTGAGCAGGATCCATTAGTCAAGGAATTAGAGGGATGGAAGAAGGGCATTAGTGGCTAATGCCACATCTGAAGTAACCTACAAGTCTGTTGTGGTCTCAAAGATGGTGGTGTTTTGTCACAGAGCTGTATGTTTGGCTGCTGGTGTTCCCTGTTCAACCTGCAGCACCCTCCTACATGAAGATGAAGGTGGAGGCGGTCTGTATCTGAGTCAGACTGTGCTGCAGGTTACTGCTTTTAGCGTTTGCAGCAGCCTGGCTGAGGACCTGTTACCTTCTTGGTATCTAGTTAGTGTTTGGCCCTTTCTCCCAGACCCCTTCAGTGGCATATGTAAATAAAAAATGCTTCAGTATATCAAACAAAGGACTTAAAATAATCTTTAATAAAAATTAATTTGAGAATTCATGTCAAATGAGCACATGCAAAAACACACAGAGATTTCCATAGTGTTAATGTTCCCAGTTTGAAATACTCTATACCTTCATTTATTTAATCTGCAACATTGAATTAACTCTTAAATGGCCTTGTATCTTGTCCCACAGCTACTCTAAAGAGCACTCAGGATGAATTAAACAAGAAAGCACTTCAGACTTTGGAGAGGTGAGTAGGAATTTTGCAGACACTTGCATTGTGTATTTTTTGCATGAATTCAGAAAAGTTTTTCTTTCTATGTTTATTTTTCCTCTGTCTAAGGCTTCCGTGCCAGAAAGTTTGAAAACAGTTCATTAGATTTCAGCAGCAGTCTGTCAAAAACATTTTTGTGATGGCTAAGTGGCAGTGACTATTTGACTAAATATCCAAGGTAAGAGTACTGTTCTGTCATCTTACAGAAAAAACCTTAGCCCCAAATTAACTGCAGTGCGATCTACGGTGCTGGGAGATGCAGCTTCCTCACATGATGCCAGCTGGCAAATGTGGAAAACTAATTTTGTCTCAATTCCTGTGTGAAGCAGGCTTAAAATCCTATTTCCGTCATAGTGGGAAAGTATGTTCACCATCAGGGTGTAGGCAGCTCTGGGATTACCTGGCACCAGTGCACCTAGGGGAGAGAATAATTGCTGTCCTAAAGAGTGCTTACATGAGCTGTAAACTTTCTTGTTGGAAGACGAGGTTCCAGAGCCAGCGGTGCAAAGCAGGCACCACTCACCTCTCCTTCATCCCTGTATTCTTGGGGAAAACTGGTACAATGGCTCCAGTCTGGAAGCAACTGTGAGTTACACTCTTGTGCAATTACACTTGAGACCTCAAGTACAACTGCTTGATTTAAAACCCTTTTTTGTCCATTATGTGGGCTAGAGAGGTGAGGTGTGAGCTTCCTGACCCTGTTACGATTAAATTACACCACCCAAAATACACTGGGTGGTGTTCAGGCAGTTATTTACATTTGTACAATTACATTCACAATTGACAACCCACTGTAAATGTAGATACCTACAAACTACACATAGCAACTAAACTGCCGCTTATGTGGTCAAAGTCTTGGGGTGAAGTATCTAATTCTGAGTTTGTTGTGGTCATAATTACATAAGTGAAGAAAACTTGAGATCTCTGGTATCTCAAAGTACAGGTTTAGCAGTTTGAACAATCTTAAAGAATCTTTAGCAACCTGTTTTGCTGATGCTGACCAAGAAGGAGCACAACATATGCATCTTACACTGGTTTTGTAGTGAATGCAAAAACTGAAACCACAGATGCCATTCTGGATATTTATCTTATGGAGATCCAAGAGAGAAAATTTTTAAAAGTCATTTATTCATTTACTATTTGGATCAGGAGTGTACTTTTACTTTTAAGTCACACTAGTTTGTGGACTCCAGTGTCATACATTAACTACTGACCACTTTTAAGGAATTGTGGTGCTGCACTGCTTTAAAACTTTTTTCTTTTTGTTTTATCCTTTGACCTTTCCCATTGGCTGTGACTTGTTTTCATGGTATCTTAACTCTGCCTAGGAGGCAGACAAGCTTCTAGCCAAACATTAGTTACTCAAACCTCAGCCAACAGGAATGTGATAGTGAACTGATTACTAGTGTTTTTCTAAATGCTTTTCTAAAGCATTTTTTTTTCTAAATGTTTTTCTAAAGTTTGGTTTCTTTCCTTGTTTTTCACCTCTTTTTGAAGAACATGTATGATCTCTCAGGCCGTGGTTTGGGCTGTAGTCATCTTTGTAAGAGTCTTTTTCAGCTGGAAGATTGCACCAAATATTTTTCTAATTCCTTCTGAGGAAAATGAGCAGTAAAGTAATGATCCTTTGTTCCTTTCCAAAAGCACTATTAGTGTCATATCCTATGCTCTCTGAACTTTCCCATTACTTACTACTGGAGAGGCTACTAAAAGTTTCACAACAGACGCTTTGTAAAGAGATGGCTCACCCTGTCTTAACACCTGATTGCAAACCTGGGCTCTATCTTGTGGAGTTTTGTTGTTTGTTGAAATTTTTTGGGTGGTTGGGGTTTTTTTTTGGTGGGGGGGTTGTGGTTATTTGGGTTTGAGAGTTTTCTTGTGTTTCTTGAAGTGGAAGGAGAAATTAGTGACTGGCCTGTACTAATTGCACCTTGATTTCTTTGGCATTGCTTCAGAACACTTGAGTGCCACCTTGACTTATAGAGTTACAGGACATATTCAGTCCATACTAAATTAATTTGTTCTGAAGCCATTAGTTATAAAAATCAGCTTCAAAATCTTCTTGCTTACAGGCCAAGATGGCATTTGAAAAGTGGCTGCCATTAAAATGGTGTGTGGTTTGTGTCCTGAAGGAATTATTTTATTGTTATTTGTTTATTATTAGCAAATCAATAGTTTTGGCATGGGTTTTAACCACCAGTGTTGTCAACCTGTCCTTTCTTCCTCATAAGGACATTAATTGTGCTCACTTTGGGCCTGGCAGTGCAGGTGCAGGTTTCCCCTGGTGTCCTGGAACGCAGCCCAGGAAGAGGTCAGGAATGTTAATTGGCTATGAGGGACCTTCCTCTTTCCCATTTCTCCCAAGTGAAATGACTTCTTTGTGCTGCAGAGCTGTGAGTGAGCTCTGTGAGTCACAGGGAGAGAATCCACTGGTTCCTGGAGTGGCTGCCAGGTGGCATGAGCTGCTGCCCCACCTTTCCTCCTAGGTTAGGTTCCCCAAGACACTATCCCGTCATTGCCTTGGTGAATGACTTCTCCACAGGCTAGCAAATTCAGAGTGACATTTCATGCCTAGCATAATCTGAGAGGGGACAGTTCTGCCCAGGCTGTCCATCCCTGTTCCCTGCCTTGTACAAGACTTTGCTAAGGGCCTGCACATCTGGTACTGGAGACACTGCAGCCTTCTCTAGCCAAGGCTTTGCTTCAGTGTAAAAAGCGAAGCTTTTTGCACAGTGCCTGCTGCCTGCTGTGGACTGGAAGGTAGTATCTCAGAGCCTAAGCTTGAGAAGTAAGGGCCTTGGTTTTGGTCCAGGCGCAGCTCCTGTCATCAAATCATTCCTCCCTCAGTGTCTTCCCTTTCCAAATTAGGAGTCTGCTGTCAAAAATTAGACTAGAAGCTGCGGGTGGAGAAATTTTTTTGTGTTTGAGCACCAGCTTGTGTCACAGGCTCCTGATCTTTAGTCCTCTACATGCTCATAGTGACTACTTTTTCAGTGCTAACCTCTCGGGTTTAGGTTTCTCTCACNGTTGTGCCAGGCAACCCCCCTGGACAGACCTCCCTGTCCGGGATTCAAACCCGTTTTTTGGGTCCCAGACCCCTCTACTGAGGTCTGTGACCATCCAGGACAACCAAAGGAATGCCCTGGACTCCGACACTAACCCCCTCTCTTAATGTTTGAAAAGTGGCAGTATAGGAACAAGTAAGACAACTATGTCCATCACCTAAATTACTTAAAATAATGCTTTGATGGGTTTGTTATGAGCTCAGAGCTACTTTTTCCATATTAGTTATCCAAGTTCCAAAATATTAAGTGGCATTTAATAAAAGAACATGTAAGTTGTATAACATCCTGGCAGCTGTGTTTCTCATACTTTTTCCTGGGATTCTGGCTTAGCCAGCCAGCACTGTTCTGCTTTTTGTCTAGTTTCAGTGTGCTCCCCCATTACTGGACTAGTTTTCTGTGGGGGAAGACTGGGTTTTGTTGAGTACTTGTGTGACTCATGGTGAAGGAGTTCTGCGAAGTGCAATCTAACAGTCACTTTTCTTTTTGTATTGTGTGGTCATCCTTAAAGAGCACGTGGCCTGGCCCCCGAAGATCACCAAATCATCCTCTACCTGTCACTGCAGCTGGCTCTTGTCAGACAGGTATGTGAAATATTTGGAAATCACTGAGTCACGGGAGGGTGGAAGGAGAGTCCAGTTGTACGAGACCCAGGTTTGCTAAACAGGATCCCTTCCTTCCTGCATTGTAACCGGTAACAAGCAGTCAGAATATGTTTATGCAAAATATTTTTTAATTCTTATTCTAAAAATAATAATTCTGTGGCACATGGAAAGGCCTTCCCTAGGGAATGTGTTCAGCTCTGACTGCTGAACAGTCTTGGAGCAACCTTGTGTGTGTGGGATGAGCGAGGTGTGTTTATTCCTGTTTCCTGGGTATCAGCTGTGTCCCGCTGTGGCCGCTCCAGAGGCTCTCCCATTACTGCCCCGTTCTGTATCGTGCCAGATCGCGCTCCCCGCGCTGGGATTGCTTTATTCCATACTTGGGCACGTTTGACGTTAGGCTTTGACGCGTGCTGGAGCTCTGCAGCGAGTGGGATTAGTTGGCATTTCAATGCTGCTGCAGGTGTTAACTCATAAAAATGAAGCTGATCAGAAAATGCTCTGCACTGCCTTTCAGAAAAAAAAACTCCAACCACCTGGGCTGTGCTTTATTTTTCTGCTCCTTTTTCATAAAATTGGGGTGTTTTGTTTCTCTGTCCTTTCTGTTTAAAAGCTGAAGTCTTTATTGGAGCAGCTTCTGTTTTTTAAATACCTCTCTAGCTACATTTGAAATTTCATTGTTGTAGTTTCTTTCTTTGGCAGGCCTTCTTGCTGCAGTTTTCTCTCCTTAGTCTACACTATGGGGTTGAACAGTTGGGTATTTCTTACTTTCCTGAGCTAATTAGAGGAGCTGTGTGTTCATTAGGTTAAACTAATTGTTCCAAGAGAGCACCCTCTTGATAATGTCACTTTTGTAACCCTTTCATAATGAGAGCGGTGTGCTGTGAGCCTGCAATAAGAAAGGATAATTAAAATGGCTTATTTAACTTTCTCGTCTGCCTACTGGCTGCTTTATGATGCATTTTGCTCGGCATCTTTCATTAAAAAACACCCAGCTACCTTTTTTTCTCTCACAGCTTTTGCCTCATAGGGAGATTGTCTGATCTGCTGCCTTTTCTGCTTGCCATAAGTTAAAGTATTACAGCTTTTCAGCTGCTGTCCTGAAAAATAAAATTAAGATTTTTGTGATCATTGTTTTTTGTTGTTTCCACTGTTGCTGGCATTTTAAGTCATTACCCTTTTTTTTCCTCTGGTTGTAGCCTGTCTTTGCAGTGTTGTTTCATCTCTCTTGTTGCTTCATTTCCCTTCCCTCCTGTTCTTTCCATTCAGTCTCTTGTCCCTGTGTTCACTTTCTTCTTTTGTCTAGTTCACCTGTGTATTTTCATCCTTGATGCTGTGCCAGTCACCTCTGCTCCCACAGCTGTGTGATCTCAGTGTATTATGTAGTGTCAGCCTGACCCCTGCGATGGTGCTCCTGCTCTTCTCCCATCAAGTGAGATATAAATCTTTAATACATGCTTGGACAGAGAGGAGATACCTGAGACATCTTTATTTTTAGACTGCTGTAAAATATCCTACTCTTCTTTTGCCAGTTTACTTAATGATAAACATTTGGTAATGCATTTTTAATATCCTTAATTATTTAAAGTATCTAATATATTCTCTTCCTGATTAAGTGAAAGATAAATTATACCTTTTTTGATAGATTGCATTAACTATTGAACATCACAATTAGGGCTTTCATCAGGCAATACTATAATACCAGTAAGTCAGGCCTTTTCTACATAGTAGGTTATAATATAAGACTTGAATGTTTTTCTCAACAAATAGGCCTTTTTGTTTCCATAGTCAGAGTCAATAAATGAGGTAACTGTACCCAGCATTGAAAAATATAGGTATCAGCTTGCATAGATAAGGGAGTGTTTTCATGGAACAAAACAAGGGAGGCAGCTGACCAGTAGAGTGCCAAGCAAAGCTGGAACAATTCATCTTCCTTGGAAGGCTGTAAAGTATTTCCAATAGCACTTCTCTCTGTCACCACTGGGCAAGGCAAAGGGGAAATGGAAAAACATAAGCATCCCTCTAACATGAGATGAGGATGTGACAAGAGGAGGAATGGTTATAAAAGGTTCATGCAGAGTTGGCATTTGAAACCACCAGCAACCAAGATAAAAAACTGATGATGAGCTTTGTGTGTGCCTGTGTCTTAAAGACCACTAGAGTCACGGGAAAGACTTAGAGGGTCTACATCAGCCCCAGGGTGCTTTAGTGGATTTTTTAGCCAGCCACAGTGTAGAATAACAGTGTTCTGTGAGGAGGGTCTCTCAGTCTGGTTTTCCCCCTGAGCTGAAGTGCCAGGAGGTGAGATCCATACCTGCTGCAGTGGATATCTGCACCCGCAGTGCTTGGCTGGCAGCTGGCCGAGCCCAGCAACAAATGAGACTTGTAGCTCCCAGCTCCCAGGGGCTGGTTCGGCTGCTTCTCCTGTTTCTGTGGTAACAGCATTTGGATCAGCAAAAACAAAGTAGAATGAACATTTTAAAGCTCACTGATTTTAATGCATTGCCTTGTTTTTTAGCAGACCAGTTTCTATGGAAATGACTTTCCAGAGTCAGCAGCACTCTGGTTAATTTTAAGTGTTGATTCCGTTTTTTTGGGGAGGTGGTGGTGTTTGTGACCTTGACTGCCATGTAAATCAATATTGGATATGTAAAAACAACATATGTAGGCTTCACACCATTTTAATACTTGATTAGATCTAACCTTTCCTTTCATGAAAATGGGAAGGGAAAGATGGCTAAGGGTCAGCAGCTGAGCACTGTGAGTCTCACCAATGTCCTATGGACTTCCAACAGACCTCAAGTTTCAAGTGGCACTACCAGAAAACACCTGCTTCCTTCCCAAGTGTCTGGATGTACAACTAAGATAAACATCAGTTAAGAGACCAGAGAAAATATTTCACCTGTTTTGCCTGGTTTTTAGTTTGGTTTCAAGAAGGAGAGACTGCTGTCTCTGCCCCAAGAGAGGGACTCTGTTTTAGGAGATATTCAAGAGGTGCTTCTTGCAGTGACTGGTTGGATGTAGGTAGTTCTAGTTTGTCATTTTCCCACACCAGCATCTGCCTCCTCTGCTGAAGAGCAACGTGCTGCTTTTCTGCCTACATCCTAGCCTAGATTGTTCTGGTTATCAAGAATGGCTAAGAACTAAGTAGTACCCCATAGATGTATCTACCCCTGCTTTCCTGAGGTTCTGGGGACTGTAGCAAGTCTGTTTTCAATGGAAGCTCTTGCCAGTCAGCAAAGCTTTCTCCTTTCCATGCTATAAAAAGAGATGGAGTGGGTAGTTTTAATGGTTAATTAAGTGTAACTGTCAACTGATGTGAAATTACAAGGCCTGAAAATTTCTCTTTCGAGTTCCTGTTTCATTTACCATTTTAAATATCCAAGTTCATTCTATTGTTCGGAAGTATTTTTAACACTCATTCTGTTTTCCTTTTTATATCTATAATTGTGACATACCGGCATTGTTTTTAAAGAGACATATAGCATTATTGAAATAAATCCTGCTATATAAGAGGCAGCCTAAACAATCCATATTGTGGCATTATTTTGGTAATGCTGCAAGATGCTATTTCTGGCCTACTGCAGCATCTTTGCTTCCTAATCAGTGTGATGTGAAGATACCTGTGTGCCATGCAAAACATGTGGTATATTTGTTAACAGAATGATAAATCAGGAAACTGTAACTTCTTCTAACTGCAGGCTCTATTTAGCTTGCAGTCCAGCTGAAATAAGATTATTTTAAAGTGCGGTACTTGTAGGGAATTTTAAACTGGCAGCCTGCCTCTGATAAAGCCCTGCCATTTCAGGGTGCCATCTGGGGTGCCAACTTCCCTCTTTCTCAAATTATATAGTTACTTAAATAAAAATACGTCTTTCAAAAGAAGTTTGTGTTGACTGCTGCCAAATATCTTACTTTTGTTGATCTAGAAATTTAGTTTGTATTTCATTGCATCTGGTCTACTGCAGGTTGTTGTTTTACGTAATGCTTTCTGTAAAGGTATAGAGTTCATATTATTTTTGTCCACAGTTTCTAATTATGCAGCAGTACTGTGTAGGCTACTAATGGTGTTACAGCACTAAGGAGTCTTTTTGGACTCTGGTTAATAAATGAGGTGCCAAGGAAGCATGATTAATTTTCAAAACCAGCCATTGCCTGTGACTCTTGGCATACTAGAGGGAAGCACTGAAATGAGATGTAACCATTGCAGGCCCCATGCTACAGAACAGAAATACTTTAGATGACATTTCTTTCAGCAGTATGTGGCTGCCTGTCCAGCAAACACAAGAGTGACCACAACTCACTCTTTTGCTGCTCTACTTCATGTGTGTTGCAGCAGAGTGAGAGAGCTTCTTGTTAAGAGCTTCTGTTAGGGGTATGGACCTACCTGCAGTTTGATCCTAAGTCACTTTCAACACGTAAAGCAAAGTCTCAGTTTGCAGATGTGCACGTGAGTAAGGTCAAGTACCCCTACAATTTTGAAGTCCCTCAGTAAAGGCATTAGTTGCAAGTGTTGTTCTTTGTCTGAATCATACTAGCAAATGAGGATCCCCTTCCCAAGTCTTAATCATGGAATAGTTTGAAGAGGACCTTTAGAGATCACCCAGTTCAATCCCTGCTCAAAGCAGGGTCATCTGGAGCAGGTTGCTCCAAGTCTTCTCCAGTTGTTTGGTTTGGAGGTTTTTTCTTCTAATGAACTTTTCCCCAAACTTGTATTTTCTTTATGAATACTTGTGCAGCTCTGAGACGGAGAAATAGAAAGAAATAGAAGGGGTTTTTAGTCATGAGTACAAGAAGCCTTGACAGCAGCTTTGTTTTAGCAAGTCAAATTTATATATCTCTGATATATCTACTGATGAACTTTGTGGACAGGCAGATCTGGGCCCACCACTGTCTCTTCCTGGCTCCAAGATGTCTTGTCATTGCTAGAATTTTTACATTATTCCAAAATGTGTTCTAGTAAACTGCTGAGGGAACATGGGAGATTTAAGCCAACATGTTTACCTTTGCAGCAGGCTTGAGTAACACATGTGGTTAAAGTAGCTCCACTGACAAGCAGTAATTCATTAAAGCTGAGCTCTCAGTCATATATCCTAGCCTGAATCCAAGCCAGGACATTCAGCAGTTTTGACGCTGTGGGCCAGATGCCAGTTTGGGGTTATGTCTGGAGCAGTCACACGGATCTCCAGGCTTGCATGGAGTCACCAGTAATAGAGTAGTTAAGTACCACAACTCGTGTGTGCACAGTGAGAGAGAAATGTCACTTGGACATTAGGATGAAGTTGTCCTATGAACAGAATATACACTGCTCCCAGAAGGATACATGGGATCTAGGTGATCAACAACCTCTCTCGTAGCTGCAGGCAGTGTAATTGCTGCTTTCCTTAGTTATGTGCTGCTTGTTTCTGTGAGAGGTCTGTGGAGGTGGTGGGAATTTGACGCTGGTGGTTGTGTCAGGGTAGAAGAATGTCTGTAAAGCTTTGCTAGGTGGGAAGTTCTCATAGTAGGAAAGAAGGAAGTACATTCTCCACCCATTAAGAGAAGGCACAGGAAAGTATACATGAGGAAAAGAAATTTATACACTTTTATGCTTTGTTTTCTACAGGTTTCCAGAGCCTCGGAAATGAAATAATTTATGTGACAGTAATTTCAGATGCTAGAGAATCTTAAAGAAAATTCTCTACATAAAACTTATTGGTAAACAAATGAAGCATAATAGCATGCTGCTGCTATGACTGTCAGGACTGTTCTTCACATCACTGCTTGCAAATACATTTCTCTTTCTGACAGCATTTAAAATCTTGATTCTTTTACCCTTGAACATTCAAGGGTATGTTCTTGACCCAAATCATGAAAGGCTTTGTAGAGCCATTATGAGAGACAAAATGCAGCAGAGATGTGTAATGCTCACCCCCAGGTGAAGAGCCAGCCACCCACCATGGAGAGTGGAGCTGAGAGTTGGGCCTCTGTGGTGGATCTGTTTATGTTTACAGCATAGAATCACCTTGCCAAAGGATGAGAGGGTTGATTGGATCAGGTCTGCTGCTCTTGTTTATAAGCAGTGATTTAATAATGCTGCAGACTTCTTTCTCTAGAATGTGTGGGTTTTTTTCAAGTGGTGCAGTCTGTTAATTTTGGCAGCCTGTTTTGATAGTAGAAGGTGCCTAAGTAGAACTTATGCAGAATTCTAATTACTCTTTTTGTTCTTATTTTTGAGGTATAATGTAGGACTGAAAGAGTGATGTGTTCTCTTGTTATTTCCACCCCATCTCCTTCTAGATTTCAGATGCTATGGACCATCTTCAAGAAGCCCTGCAACTGTGCAAAGATGACATGAATTCACTCCATCTACTGGCCCTCCTCTTTTCAGCTCAGAAGCACTATCAGCATGCACTGGATGTTATCAACATGGCTGTTGTTGAATACCCAGAAAGCTTTAGGTAAGAGTTGTTGCCTGGTGCCATACATCCAGTCAGGAATGAACTGCTCACTAGCTCTGTTCTCAGTTATACACAAGGAGCCTGTTAAATCACATGTGTTACAGGTGTGTCACTCTCTTCCTGGAGAGAGTATTCTTTCACTTTCTGTGTTCACAATCTTTCTGTAATCCTTATGCTTGCTTTC
Organism: Illadopsis cleaveri; assembly: GCA_013399915.1. NCBI lineage: Eukaryota > Metazoa > Chordata > Aves > Passeriformes > Timaliidae > Illadopsis > Illadopsis cleaveri. The sequence continues at coordinate 174,435 of VXBB01004032.1, forward strand.
TTTTCCACTATTTGTCTTTCTGTATTGTGCTGATGGTGTTGTTTCCTGTACATCTCCCTGAAGTTTTTTTGTATTTCACTTTAGATGTGGAGAATTGAGCGTGAGATAACTCTGACAGCATCTGTATCACAAACAATTTTATATTTGGTAACTTCCTGGTTAAAAACAATTTTTTCTCGCATTGACCATTGTTTTGGTGCTCATCTATGACACAGTTTGCTGCAATATGACAGCTGTGGAAAAAGATCAGTTGAAAATCACAAGCTGTGATAATGTATAGCTGAGAGGAAGGGTGATTTGCCTGCCTTGGAGTAGGTTTGAATCAGCACAGACTTCTTGGAGCCAAAGGCTTCCACTGTTCTGTATTTGACTCAGGCCCTCATCCATCTGAGGGAGGTAAATTGAATTCCATGCAATTTACTGTCATGACCTTTCAAAACAATGAATTTGTCTGTTCTGTGCAAAAATTAAAGCTACTGTAATATTCTCTGGTGATTTCATACTAGCTGAGTTTCTCAGCCAAACTGCAGAAAATCCTATTGTGTTGCTGGAAAACCAACTTTCATTTAGAATTGCCTGTACTTAAATGGTATTCTAAACCTGTGCATCGTTGTCTTTAGATAGCCTGCATTCTCAGTAGTGAGAGGGAGCAGCCTCCACAGGTTTAGTCCAGAAGCTGAGTGGAATATTGTCTAAACAGAGCAAAGAAAGGTCAAAAGAAAATTGAGGCTGTCTAAATGTGAACTCAAATGCTTTAGGACCTTTCAGAATCATGGGTGCTGTATCAGCATATAATGTTTTTATTGTAAGCTGCATGTTGCCATTTAAAATAGCTTTGCTGCCTGTGTTTTTGAGGTTAGTTACTTTGTGTGTGTGAGGAGCTAAGACTGTCAATGCACATCTTTGAAAATGAAGCGGAAATCAGTAATGGAAACACTCTTAAAATGATGCCAAGATCTCTTCAGCGTATGAACATAGGTATGAGTGAAGCAGGAAATAGCCCAGTGGCTGCTGAATTGTATTTTAGGGTTTTAAAGTAATTAACATGGTAAGAAACCCTCATATAGTGAAAGGTCACATTGTACTGTCAGAGATCAGATGTTTGTTGAAGACTACAAAAACACCAAAAGATGCACAAGACATAGGAAGAGGTTGTTTATGTCAGGAGAAGAGTGTTTGCCTTGTCTGATTGACCAACTGGTCCATCATGTCCTGGATCTTTCCCCCAGCAGTTACTGATTATTTATGTTTCAGGGGAGGACAAAACGTAGCAAACATTGTATGCAAAGTAGCTTGGAGGACTGCTGGGTGGGTTCCTTTGTGCTGTCTGCTCATCTGATTTCCCCAAAGCTGAAAAGAATATTATCTCTTATGTTTCTCTCAGTACAAATTTTGATGTGCACAAAGATCTTTGCCAAACAGTAGCAGAATAGGTTGTTTTTGATAGAAACAATTAATATTGGTAGTGAAGGCCCAGGTTCATGGTTGCTCCCAGACACAGCCTTGTTAAAGTGCGGGCCCTTGGAGGGGCCCTTCTTTGCTCCTTGCATGCACAGGGGTGTAGAAAGAAGGCTGACAGTGAGACTCATTCACAGGTACACATGGCTGGAGGAGTGGGGGCTGGCTTCTTGCCTCTGCTATGTGACTGCCCTGGCTCCATGTGAGTCTTTCTCTTAACCAGCCAGCAAATAACTCATGAGTGAGGGAATGGAGAAATGTCAGAGTTGCAAGGCAAGACAAAAAAGAAAAACTTAAAAAAAAAGAATTAAACAAATGTTTGTGAAAAAAGGAATGGGAATCCAATAAGGAGGGGAAAAGCAAGAATAACAGAGTACATCCATAGTTTGTACCAAATTTGAAACCATTTTAGGCTTTCTAGTGCAGTTTATGCTAGAAGGGCTTTGCTGCTTTGTAAAACTTCTTTGAAGGGACAAAGACCTGATGCTATTGTGTATCTCCAGTTGCTACTGCCTTACAGAAAAATGCTAATTTTACTGCTGTATGGAATGGCTACGAGATGTTTCATGTAAATAGCGTAGGCAAGTTCAACTGCATGATTTTGAAGCTGTATTTAAAAGTGGTTGATTATTTTTCAATTGACATTTATATGAACCAGGCAACTGTGTAATGTGGTGCCTGGGGGCTCCCTTCCTCATGACATCTCTTTTTGGATGCACAGTTTGATGGCATGTATCAAAAAAAGATGATGAAAGCTGCATTAAGGGACCTTAGGGCTCTGTCGATGGCAGAAAAAAAGCCTGGAAGCATTACCTAGATGTATATCCGAAATAAAAGAAAGCATAAGATATAAAAAATTAAGGGCTTAGCTGACCCAAACTACAGCCATCTCATACTGTTTTCCTGGTCTCTGTATGTAATTAAAATGAGTTAGTTCCTGCTTTTTTTGGTTTTATATTAAATCCTTTCATTACAAAATTTAAGGAAGAAATTTTTCAGGGTAGTTCCTGTAGTTGGCGGTTGGCTGAAGGAGTTGGAAAAAATATACTGCATTGCTCAGCTAACACACAACATCCTTTGGCATGAACTTCATAATACTGACCCAAATATGTCTGAAAGTGCCCCTTGTTAAGTGTTTAAACATTTACTGCACATTTCAGAGGTTGATGTGCTGCTCAAGGAGGAGGGATGTGAAACGTAGGTGCTGAATACGGCAAGAGATGCAGTGGTTTGGACTGAGCTATTGAAGAGCTGGATATCCAAAAGGCACAAAATGAACTTAGGAAGATGACTTCTTGAAAGGTGGCATATAGTAACAAATCCATTACATTACAGTCAGTGAATGACTGACTGAATTTAAGCACTTGAATGTACTGTCAAGCAATGACAGAGGAAGACTTAATAGAAGAATGAGAGCCAGCTCTGCTGAACATATTGCAAGCTGGAGTGAGCCAGAAGAAACACATTGTCTTGCCATGACTATAAAAGATAGAAATAGCAACCTTGACATGGATGGTATCTTCTGAAAAATTGGTGACACCTCTCTGTGGGGTGAGACTGCCTAGGATAAAACTTAGTGATTTTACATCCTGTCAATGATGGTATTCTTTTGAAAGAGGCAAATGAATGGAGTACCAGCAGTTGGCTTTGGTGTATATTTTCGAAAGGACTTTCTTCAGCACATTTGGGTAAGAAGACTCCTGTTAGCATCAGGTGGCTCCCCTCCAGGTCAGTAATGCTAATCATAAGCCTTTCTGAAAATGGGTTCCTGTAATTGTTTTCCAGCTCAAAGGCCAGCCTTTGGTTAGTATACTGCCTGAGTCTGGCAGTGATTACCTCCACAGGCTTGTGTCAGGGAAGAAATAATGTTAGTGAACACTCCTTTGCCCTTCAGGTGATCTTCTTAAAATAATTCATTGTTTATTTAGAAAGAATTTTGCTTCTTAAAGTCTGTATCCACCTCACAATTTTCCATGCAGCAGTCCCATGGGTCTAGCAGCCTGCAGAATCCACCATAGAACCTAACATGCTCCTTTATTTCCTCCCAGTTTTGCTTGTGTAAAAGTGTCTTTGCTTTCTGGATTCAGCCACCCTTCCAGACTACTGTTTTGCTCTCTGGTCATCTTTTAGCTCTAATTAGTTAGCTTCCAGCCTTTGAAAAAAATCACATCTATACCAAGCATGAAGTTGGAAGTAGCATATCAGTTTTATGGATATTGTATTGCTCTCAGACTACTTATCCAAACCTATTCTGTTGTTCACCAGGTAGTTTCTTATCTCCTGGATGACTCCCCATTATGTTAGAACAATGCATGGCATAACATGTCACATCATCTAATTGCTGCCCAATGTGATGGTGACTATTTTGTTAAATGACCATGTCTCTGTGGCAGTTCTGCATGTTGCACAGGGGTTGTAACTCTCTTAAATGAACAGAATGTGCTAATATTCCTTCTCTTTCTAGACTATAAGTCACTATTCTGTTGCTCTCAGAGTCTGTAAACTAGTTACAAAGAGAAATAACAAAACTTTCGGGAAGCTCTGCTGTTCTGCACATAAAGACTCAAAAAGAAACAGGTGGGTTGGTGTTTTGGAGCAATGTAGCTGTCAAATGCAGGTGCTTTTGTTCTACAAAAAGCTAGTACAAAAGTAATTACTGTAAATGTAGTGGAAAAAAGGCTCAGAAGGCCAATAAATATTAAATGTGTATCTTGGAAAATGTTTATAAAAAAGGAAGTAAATTCTGCATGGGGAATTGTGCATGTTGTCTTGGTGTTGGTGTTGTTTTAGCAGAAATGGTTTCTTTGTTACAGCCAGCCCTCAAAATATAAAGTCCTCTTCTAGATTAGAAGTGGTTTACTGACAGAAAATGTCCTTGATTTCATCACTGCTACATTAATTTTATTAAGGACATGTGAAGTAATCGTCTGGCAAGATTTATTTGTCATAGTCTGGTGCAGACTTACTGTGGGGAGAGCTACTCTGTGGAATATAAGCAATGTCATTAACCAGGTGCTTCCATTCACCTCAAAAAAAACCCACCCCAACCCTGATGTAAAATCAGGATCTCAAAATGCAGGATTAAACTGTCATTTCCAGTTTGAATTCTTTTTCCATTGCTTGTCAAGCTCTTTTATTTGTGTTGAAAATAAACCTCTCGTGCCTTCTTTGAGCCTTATCTTTATGGGCACTGGTAGAGTCCTGCAGTACTGTTGGCAGCAGTAAAGTAGATGTGTGTTCTTGCCTATAATCTTCATGGAGAGCACAGTTGTCTCCCAGACAACCTTTGTGTTGTGACTGATCTACATTAGCACTGTTAAGTGAAGATAGTTGTGTCCCCTGCCCCTCCCACCTCGCCCCCAGGTATTACAGCTGTGCCTGCCCTGAAATGGTTTCACCACTTTCCTCATGGAAGTGGTGATGTCCTCTTAGCTTTAGAGAATCAAATCAGACCATTTATATGATTCCAGTTCATCATTAGGCACGAGGCAAAGAAGCCAGTACATCTTGGTGAGAGAACAGCTTGTTAAAATTCTCAGAATACTGTTTTGTTTGAATTCCTCAAGGGTGTAAGATCTAAGGCAAGGACAGATTAATATTTTGGCTGTAGCATTTGATCATGCTAGATAACTTTTATATAAATAGGATATTCAAAACTCTTAAGGGTGGAGCTTTTGTAAGCTGACTTCTTGTAGTGGTGTGTTCACACCCTGGCTGGTGAGAGTGACCCAAAAATGTTTTTATTTCTTTATTGACACCCCAGACAATAATACAAAGTAATTAAAAAAAAGGAAGAATGTACTTGAGTGATATAACAGTATTGTGCTACAAGAATACAAAGTGTGTTAGGCTTCTGTGCTTCACTAAAACAAGAGAGATGTAGAGATGGAAGGGTTGAGCTGGGCTTTTGCTGTAGTAACCATGAATGTTTGCTTCTGTTGGCATGTTACAATTCTTTGTTTTTATAGAATTAACCTTAAAAAACCTTGGTGATCTATTGTAATAATTGGGACTATTCTGTAGAACTAGCAATGATATTGAGTGTTTGTGTGGCAAATATATATGAAGGAAAAGCTTTAAAGTGGTCTCTTGACTCCTATTAAAGATAACACAGGTACCGAAAGGTAAAAAAAAGTTCAGAAATCCAAAGGGTGCTTTTTTCTGGTTTGGATTTATTTCCATACTTCTGGCAGTGCCTCCCTCGCCCCCCATGATGAAGAAACAAAATGAATTCATGAGTTACAGTGTCCAAGACTGGATTCCTCTTTTGGCAGGTTCAAATTGACATATGCATGCTTCTCTAAGGATCGCAGTCTGATCTAAGACAAAAATTCAGCAGGTGACCATGATAGCCTTTTATTCACCCGCTTGATGTGGTGCAAAGAGATATCCCCCTAGGTAATGTCTGGTTGTGCCAGGAATGGATTTGGTTTAGTGTACATTATCAATCCATCGTAAAATTCCAGGACTGGATTCCCTCACAGCACAGGGTTCAGGATGTGAATAAAAGGAGTTAAATGAAGCTTAGAGAGGAAACCTACTGCAGACTAATTTTGTATGGTATGAAAAGAAGGAACAGATTAGCAGTTTTCCAGCCTTAACAGTAATGGTTCAGAGTTTTTCTCTGGATGAAAAGTCAATTTTATTTCATAATACTTTTTTTCTCTAGTATTTGAGTAAACGGCTACTGCCTCCATGCATTTAAGGCCTTTATAGTGAGCAGCAGTGCTTCTAGATGTTTGTTTTGGCACTGGAGAGGTAACACTAGTTATGCAAATGCAGACATAAGGAATTTAAGAATGGGTTCAAAAATGCTGGAATAGCATGGCTCATTTGAGTTACCAGCCACAGGTTCTGTGCATCAGAGCTCTGTACATCTGCCTTACCAATGATTAGTCCCCCCTAACACACACTTTGCTCCCTGCTAGGGGTAGAGACAGCTGCAGCATGTTCTGCTTTATATTCAAAGCAAGACTTTAGGAGCCCTGACTGTCTACACTGGATACCAGAGTATATTGAAAAATAGCATATGTATATTATCTGGGCAGCAGAGTCATTGTCAGTAGGAACTTTTAGAAATGGAGTTTAGCCTTATTATGTGCATGTAGGGTTATCCAAGGTGAGAATGGACTTAGTGATTGAGATTCCTGTGTTTCCACAGGAAACAGGTGATTTTGTGAGCTTCAAAGGTAGACCTGGGTCATGGAGATCCCAAGGAGAACCTAAGGCATGCTTGCTCCTTGGAAATCAAAAAGAGAACCAAAAGAGAAAAGTGATGTTGGTGTGGGAAGCCCAGCTCTAAACTTTCCCCTCCTGCTGTGGGCCTACACAGGTATTCATTGGGGCTGAATGGGATGCCAGCTTTTATTAGCAACTTCAGAGAGCAATTCTGCCAGAGAACAGGGTTTTGGAGCCTTCCTGACCTCCTTCAAGGCACTCTCAATATATGGATAAAAGTGAAAACAAAATACCCTGCTTGTCTTGTTTTTTCATTGTTTCACATCTGGTGAAGGTGAAGGCTTTGGAAAGTCTTCTGTCAAACATACAGATACAGTAATCTGAAATTGTTTCCTGAGGCTCTCAGAAAACTGATTAGCAGGGAATATGGGAAAATATTTTCTGAATTTTCTGAGACCTTAAAAAAGTCTCAAATGCAAGGATGATCTAGAGTCTTTTTTTTTTTTTTTTTTTTTTGGGAATTGATTTTTGAGAGTGAAAAACAGAATTCACTGAAAATTACTGTTGAAAACCATTACTGTAAAACAGATCCTGAAATATGGAGAGGCATGGATGTTATGCTTAGCAAATTGTTTTTCAGTGCAAGAAATCACTTTCCAAAAAGTCTACAGTGAGCTCAAGTTATGTTGTCTTGAGATGTGTAGAGTACAATGCTCTGATCACTCAGTGAAAGGGTTGGCTTTTTTCTTTCCAGCTGGAAATTTCAGACTTGAGTGACTTCTGCTCTAAGGTCCTAGAAGTATTTATTTATCTAATGAGAAGAGCACAAAATGTTTTGATTTGTATTTTCTTCAAAAAGAGGAGGGAGGGGGGATTTATTCAGATGTTCTGAAGAACTCACCAGGGAACACAGACTAAGAATGGTAATTTTTCAGCCACAGATGTGGTTTTTACCCTCTGAAAACAGGGAAAGCCCCTACTCTTCACTGTCTTAGAACTACTTGCAGTAACTGGTAATAATTGCATCTTAGATGGTAAGTCAGCTTCTATTACCATTGTCTTTAATTTCTGCAGAACCAAATATGTAAGCAGGCACAGTCATACTATTTGATATTAGTCACTATTGGTGTTACTTAATATTTTAGTTTCTTTTTGTAAAGGAAAGATAATGATTAATGGAGTTGTTCTCATGGAGAGAGAGATTGTAACCCAGAAATTCTGTGTTACCAACGTGTCTTAGAAAATATCATGACATATTTCTTATTATGCTAACATTTTTACTACAGGAAAGAGAGAATACAAATCATTTTACTTTCCCTTATTCAATTTTACCTTGACTTGAAGTTTTCTGTTATGTTTGTAGTTCGGCATTAAATTTGTCCCAAGGCTGTATTTTAGGAGGAAGAGGGAATATCAGGGTGGAGTGCTAAATGGCCTAATCAAGCACCACAGTCATTGGCAGTTTTTTCCTACATACACCAACAGAAAATTCAACCCAGAATGATACAAGTATGACATAGAATTGTGTTTCTGAGCACTGTGGCTGGACATGTGAACTGCTGGATATTAATGCAATGAACTCTATTCCGTATGTCTCTATCAGCTGGAGAAGTGGCAGGAGGTTGGTATCTAGTACCTCAAATCAAATTCATGCCAGCAAACAGTTGATCTGAAATTCATAGTGAATAGGCTCCTGGACATTTTTTAAATTTTTTTTTTTCATTTTTTCCCTCTGCAATCTGGCCTTTTGCATCTGCTGTCTGGGTGCTTATGGTGTCTTTAGATTTTCCTGTAGTTTTTCTTGTGTTTTCTCAGGACAAGGTCAATGTCTTTCCATTGATGGTAAGGTGTGTAGTACAGTGGGGATCTGAACCCAGCTGGGAATATACATGTCTCTGCAGTCTGTAATGAACAGGAGAGATGACCAGTTGATAAGGAACTGTGTTGCTGAGTGCAAGAAGAAGCCCTGCCTCCTGCCCCATAAGTTTCAACAGTCAGCCATTTTGTATGATTCTTCAAAATGTAGGCACTTTCTGTGTTGGGAAGAAAAAGGGAAGACTCTTCTGCCTGGCATTTCAGTAATGTTTGAGTGTGCAATAGTGCACAGTAGGAATGACGTAACCCAACACGAACCAAAGGGATACAATACAGCTGTGAGGAGCGGCTTTTAAGTCTTCTCCAGTCCTGCACAGAACCATTGCAGCAGAAGTGCTTTGAGAGGCCAATGTGATGCAGCATTGCAGAATGGCACTTGGGGAGAAGAATATACAGCATCTCCCACTACCAGGTGCTTGTGCCTGGGGCCACACCGGGAGGAGTGGAACTCCCTGCCAGATAAAGGTGCAGAAATGACAGATGGGCACTGAGTAGCCTGGATCACTGAACTTTAGCAAGGCAGGTGTTACGAATGAATACTTGAGGTAGCTTAAAAAAGCAGCAGCAAGGCTGTCAGTAAAACCCAGATTTCTCAGACGGCAGCATGGCTTTGAAAAGAGGTGAGGATGCTCCACCACAGCAGGCAAAGCACTGGTGGTAACTAGCACTGTGTAGCAGACAAGGACTTTGGGAGCAACAGTGTCGGCGATTTTCCTGGCCTGCCCAGAGTAGTCTCCAAGGTTTAGCTGTCCCATGTACTGTGTTAGAACAAAGCCAGCAGTAATGTGTGCCTCAGGAAGCCGCAAGTAGGTGGCATCGGGCCAATGTTCATTTAGGGTGATTCATGGTGCGCCCATCCAGCTGTGCTGATCTCACCCCTGGAGGATTTTTAATCTGTATGGGATTGCTTTAATCTGTTCTCTTCCTACATCTCCAAAACAATGGTTCCTGAGAGGGGGAGCACTGAGAATTTGGCTGCCTTTGAGCAGTCCTACAACAGTGCTGTTCTGTAGTGGGATTTCTTGAAAGCTGTGCACAGTAATATTGGGAGTTTATTGTTTGTAAGGATTCGTGGTTTGTTTAGTTTTCTTTGCATCCAGAGTGCTTATGTGAATTAGTGCTACTTCATATATATTTATATGTAACAGTCAGGATGCATATACTAAATTATCTTTGGATGAAAAACATTCTTCTGAAACTAAACTGGATGGTACATTTTCTTGTTTATTGCCATACTGTTAAAGCAGATGGAAATGTCTGGAGTCTCCTTTGTTGCCAGGGGTATAAACTATGTCCCATCTTAATCAAGAGGCTGTACATTGTCAGTTTGGAAATGCCAACTGAAACAAGGTTTTTGTATTTCAAGTTCACTTAAGGAAAAAAAAGATTCAATATATATGGGCTCTTTGGAGCCTTCACACCAGATGATTTTCAAATATAATAGGGATTGAAGCCTGCTCTACTAGCAACTCTGGAATTATGTTGCTTCTTTTTCTGTGGCAACCAGCAATTGCCTGCTGCTTCACTGGCCACCTGCAAATGTCAGGGTTTCCACAGCAGGGGCCTGGTCCTGCCCATGGGGAAGGGGAAGGGAAATCCTGCAGAATAATGATGCCCAAGTGTGTGTTGTACACTATCTAGTTTTGCAGGGCAGGAAAACTTGCATTTGAAAGCCTGTGGACTTTGGTGTTATTTCCCTTCTCTGTACTGCCCTAGACAGGGTGTATTTCTTAGTTTTGACAGACAGATTTTATCCCACACGTGTAACACTGCTTTTGAGTGAAGCCCCATTACATTTCTTTCAATTGGGAATAAAAAAAAAAAAGTAAAATGCATCTGGTTCAAGCCATTGTTTTAAAAGGTTTGAGTGATACACAGGGAAAGGAAGACAGCAAAGCAAGCTTGACTTAAGGCTTACCCTTACCCTTTAACTTATTTTTTTGGGTGATGTAGAAACAAACATGTTAAACTTCTGCAGTGTTAGTTTATTATTTAAACCCTGTAGTGATACTGTGAAGGACAGTATCTAAATAAGCTGCTGCAGGGGGATTTCATTCAGCTCATTAGCTGTGATAGCAACACTGAAAAGTGTATAGGGAATTCTAGTACAGATTTTTGATGTTCTAGGGGTCAATCTAGTCTTAAAAGGAAAAAAGAACTTCTTCAGATGCCTCACTGGCTCAAAACATGCCTAATCCTTGCAAGGTTTTTTTAATTGATGTTCATCAGGTATTAACTTAGACTTTACTCGTTTCTCCATCTAGATCTCCTGCAAACTTCTGATGCAAAACCTGTATTTTAGATAAGGCAGTATCTACTTCTGATCTCATCTAATTGGCCTCTGCACATGGCAGAGCAAATGTCTCTTTTTATATGGTTTAGCAACTTGCACTCTGAACCTGGGAATTCTGGGCACAAAAAATATTGTAGCTGAACAATCATTTATTTTTTTCTCTGAGACAGTCTAAGCAACAGTACAGTGTAAAGTTGCAGTGCCACAAAAAGATAGCAGTACTCACAAAGTATGTATTCCAGCAGGTACTCATTATTTGCCTACATAGACAAGGCCATTAGTCTGGGATTAGTTGCCAGACATACAAGAGACAGAAATCATGGTTTTAGGTGTCACTGCAAGCAGTGTTATTACAGGGAAGAACCAATTCTGTATCCAAACAGCACCTTAAGGAAATCATGTTTCTTACAGGGTAGGGCAGATTTACCCTTAAGCACTTATGAGGCTATAATAAGCTGTAAGACTGGTTGCAAATAATGGCACAGCTGAAAAAAAAAGAAGTGTTGCTCAGTCATTAAGGACAAAGCCCTGTAGAGATTCTCACAAATGAATGAATAAATTCAAAATGCTTCCTCTGATGTGTGAACTCTGAAATTAACACCACACTAAGAATAGTACAGGGTGTCAGCTCTGAGGGCGGAAGGGAAAGAGAAGATACTCTCTTCCAGTCTTCTGTAGCATTCAAATTGCTTAAAGGTTAAGCTAAGTAGCATAAATGGCTGCATCTGCCATTTCAGAAGTTAACTAAATAGTGCTGTAGTAGAAACATCCCTGATCATTGGCTTGACCCAAACCATGAGCAATGCTTACTGCAGGAAAGCAAGTGTACAAGCGGATATATTTTCTGACCTTGGCACTTGTTTAGTGCTTACAGTCACTGGCAAGCAGGTTCTGTGTGGGCTGTTGGCCTTTTAAGAAAACGCTTAGTGCCTGGATTTCAAGCTGAAGAGAAGGAAAGCCACACTGTCTTACCCTACCCAAGTAGGGGAAAAAAGCACAGCTGAGAATGGTGCAGATGGCCTGAAGTAGACTGGCACATTGTGCTGGAGTATCAGCATCAGATGACTACCTTAAAAAGTGAGGTTCTGTCATCTCCCTGTTTTCACTGGGGATCTTATAAGCTGCTTTTCCAAGATTATCCGTAATAGCAGTTTGTCTAGCTGAAAATATCCCCCTCAAGAACAAGAAGAAAATTATGTGAAACCAGAATATATTAAAGGCCAAGAAAGAGAGCATATTTATTTTTTTTCTATGGATGTTAAACCTCATCAAACTAAGCTGATGAAAATATAATGAAATAAAAAAAATTGCAGTGCTGCAGGATGTGTTTTCTACATGGTGCACTTCCTGGCTCCAGGCATTTTTTCCCATCAATTTCAATGGTCAGTCAGCAAATTTTATTAAGGTTGATTGCCAGTTTCTCTTGTACCTCTCAGCCACTGCTAAGAGCATGAATTTTCCAGGGAGGAAGTCACTGCTCCCTTGCACAGTGCACAGTCCATCTAAATTCCCTCACAGTTGTAGTGTGTATTGTGAATAATGCTGATTATGTTTTCAGCACTTAAATAGTGCTGTTAAACTGCTGCTCAAGAGTGTGCCCTATTTGGCACAAAAGCATTTTGGGTTTGGGCTTGGAATAGAATTTGCAAAGAGGACTAAACACAGAGCTGGTACTTTCTGAAGTTTAAGGCAACAGTTGTGTTGAGGTTTTATATAACAAATACTTCATGCCTTAGTCAGGGCCACTTGTATTGACAGTAGCTATAGTAACAAAACAAAGTTTCTAGCTAGTGGAGCATTTCCAATGAGCACGACATCAGTTTCTGATCAAGTCCCTGAAATATGCTTATTTATCAGTTTTGTGTGCAATGCTATTTTAATAGCTACTACTGTATTTTCAAACATATTTAGAAATTTTCATTTGTTTGCTCTTGGTGTGGGGTTTTTTGTCGTCTTTTTCTTAAAACCTATGGAGGGACTTGCTCCTTTTGCCTTCAAATGGAAATGTTCTAATTATATTCCTGCTTTTTTAACTTGTTTTCCTAAAGAAATGGAGATTATACAGTTGGGCTTTTTATACCTTGAACACTTTTGGAAATACTGGCTGATTTAAAACAGGTTTTGACAGTGTGTTAGAAGTCCTGAAGATAAGTTTTGCAAGTTTTCTAAAAGCAGCCTGCTGAGTCAAGGCTGGAGGGGGCAGGCAGAGCCGAGCCATGTGTTGCCAGGGTTAGCAACCACCAGCAGGGACAATACACGGGGACAATACACAGGGACATGGCAGCAGCACTGCCAGGGGCTGTTGCCTCTGGGAGAAGGGATGAATGGGGGAAACAGACAGATTGCACTGGGGGACAGGTGCAGAGGATGCAAATCTGTAGGAAGTTGCACACCACCTGGGAGAGGACAGTTTGTGGCATTTAAGTGAAGACTATATAAATGCATACTGTTTGTTTCTGTGTCTTATCTGCTCATTTGCTTGTGTAACAAATCATAGCAGAGTGAATAAGGAAGGAAAGGAGGGATGCTGCAAGTGGCAAAACCTGCACATGTTGGTGGTGAGGTAAAAGGGTGGGTCTCAGCAAGGCCTGCAGAAATGCACCTGTCTTGGAAACCAGGGAATGGTACTTCTTAGGTTTTCACAGAAATTCTAACCTGAAAGAGACACTCTGGTTAAATAGCAGCAGAAAGAATTATTTTTCTATTAATAAAAGGATCTTGTAAAACTTCAGTGGAGAGCTTTTCTGTTGCCAAACGGGTGTTTTATGAGGAGCAGAAAGATGTTTTTAAAGAAAGCAGGGCATTTGCTGAAGCAAGCTGAAAGCACAGGAATGGCCCCAAAGCTCTGATTGCTTAGACAAGTCTGCCTGTGAGTTTCCTTATCCTGGCTTCATAAATTAAAGTGTTGGGGTTTTTAAAGTGATCCCTAACCCTCTCTTCTATTGTCTGTGGATTGTCTTTTCTAAAGTTTGGTAACTTTCTGTTCAAATGGCTCCTGAAACACTAACTTACATTATGAGCCTCCAATAAAGCTAAATGTGTTGCTGCACTGTATTTCCTCTTTCAGGCAACAGCTATTAGCTCCTACTAATTCTTCAGCCATTTGGTGGCAGAGTATTTGGAGCACTAGACAAGGAAATGGAGATGTGGAAAACAGAAGGGAAAAGAGTAAAAGAAGGCGAAAAAAAATCTGTTTGTTGGAGATGAGGGAAGGTAGAAAAATCCATCTGAAGCTTTTATGTAGTGTTGTGGGGCTGTTCCTGTACCTCAGAAAATCAGGTAGTTCACCTTTTCTGCCTAGTGAGAGGTTGTTTTCCCAACAGCAGACGGAGCAATAAGCTATTCTTTTGCAAAAACACGTTTCCTAGATGGTGTATAACTGTAGTAAACCATTTCAGCTCCAGAGTCTTTGCAATGATACTCTCTCTGAATTTCCCAGGAGCCCTGTGATGCATCAAACATTTTGTTACCAATTTGTACAGTGGTGAAATGCAGCTGTGACTGGGGAAGAGTAGAACAGCTGCATAACAGGGGCCAGTAGTATGTATCTGATTAGGCTGTGGAATTAGGAAGAATAATCTGCAAATGAAAGTTGACAAGATGGTTGTAGAGAAGCAGAATATAGAGAACAGAGCTGGAGTTTTACCATATCATATAAGCTAGCACCTGTGTGAGAAATGTGACTTAGGCTCCTTAATATCTTCAGTTAATTAAGACTTGGGCTTTACATTTAATTTAAAATAATGTCCTAACAAGGAATCGAATGGGTATTAAAATGGTTGAATCTTAAGGGGACAAATGTAATCTTAAAAGTTCCAAATAAAAGCAATTTAGTTCAAAAGGCTAATGAAAACTGGCCATATATAAATTAATCTACCTCTTTCATTTGACTGTTGGAAAGATTTTTTTTTTTTTTTTTGCTTCCCTTAAATCAGCTACAGCACTAAATCCCATAATAGAACATTCTAAAATTAGTAGAACTGGCTGGCTTTTGTATCTCTGCTGCGCAGTTCTGGTTAGAGATATTAATGAAGAACTCAACTTTTGCTTTTCTCTCTGTTTTAATAAATTAATTATAGGATGAGTTAATGCAGGCTGTAAGTCTCAGGCTTCATTCTACTGTTTTGTTTTCCTAAGAGCATTTAACTTTATGTTATGGTATAGCAGCTCTATAGAGTACAGCATTCTCTGCATGGTGTCTTCTGCATAAGTGTTCTTGTGATCAGTGGTCAACAAACTAATGCTTGTGGATTGGACAGGTTCATCCCTTGGGTTTTTCTAGAACAAAATTCCCCAAGCTGTAGATCACAGTTCCTGGCAGGATGGTGATAGTGTTGAAAACAGATAGCAATACAGTAGTTGGTGTAGCTCCATTCATGGTACAAGGGCCTGAAATGCTGAAATCACAATCAATTTTAGGGTTATCCCCTTCTCCTTCTGCCAGTCCACCATGCTCATAAAAAATGTATTCATAGGTGTTTTGGGGATCTGTACTGTAAAACTTAAGAAAAATTGTCTGAGGATCCAACTGGAGACACAATTTAGAGCAGTCACAGTATTTCTTCCACTCCTGTAATTTAGGCCTGCTTCCTGAGTAGCAATAATAAACCATGGAATGACTCATTTGACAAGGTGAGTTTAACTTTTATTTATGGCAGCAAAAGAAAAATTTGACAAGTGGATGTGTCCTGATGCCCTTCCCATGGGAGAGGAGAGGAAGAGATGAGTCCAGTGCCCTGGCTGATGTTACACACTTGTGCAGGGAGTCTCACAGTTGTGTTGTTTATCCAAGGAGGGCTTGTATATGTGAGCAGAGCCTCTGTGTGCTGCTGCAGATGCTGCCCACAGTGGAATGTGCTGTCTTTAATTGGGATGGAGCTGTACCAAGCCACATCAGGCCGCTCTGTCAGTGCAATTAGCTGCTTTAACAAGGTGGGGGGCACACAGCTTGCATGGAGGCAAAATGTTTCAGTGATTTAATCCATTTCCCAGGATGGTCTTTACTGGGTTAACTCCTATAGAACTGTGTTACGGAGCAAACCAAGTAGATGATGTGTTTTACAGCTTAAATAGAATCTCCATGGTAGCTTTTATGGACTTGGGCATTATATGCTCTGTGGTGGTTGTGATGCAGCGGTTTTGCAAAAGTGGTATTTTTGTACTTGAGGCTTCAGTTGTCCATTGGTTGTAGTCCTGAGCATAAATACCAGAATTTGTATCCATTGGAAACAGCAAATTGCTCAGAAGAGATGGCAATCTGAAGTACATGGATCTGCAGGGATTACTGAAGCAGACTTCAGCAGATTTGGGTCAGTCAAGCACATCACATTATTATTTAGTTTCAGTGGAGAAATGAAACTGTTAGGGTAGCTGGAATCACATGAAAAACCCTGCATTGACACTGACTGAATGGCAGGTATTACATGAAAAATAAACTTGTTCCTGGAGAGACCTGACAGATAGAGCTGTGATCTTGGCCTAGAACAGGAGGAGAAAGGGATTGGGGAAAATTTAATGACAAAGCCAGTATCTCTATCAAATCTGCCAGATGTCACTACTGTAGAACCTCATTATAAATAAGGAACAAAATGGAAGAAAAACACAGGGAAAAAAAATCAGTCATGCTGTAAGCAGTCACAAATCTGATGCATTAAGAATCTGTCAGCTTCCAGCAGAGCTGATGTTTCTCCAAATTAATTCCTTCTCTGTCTCATTTATGCTAAAAGTGCACTGCAACTCATGTGTCTCTACTTGAACTAATGTCCCTAGGGCCTCCAGGAAAAAGATGTCCAAGAAGTTTATTGAGTTTTGTTCTGAATACTCTGTACAGGAATTGACCTTAAGGATGTATTTTGCAGTACTCTTTCATCAGCATGTTGGGTTTTGTGTTGCCATTTCTGGTGGAAAGTATCATCATGCAAGGTGATGCAGGATATCCTTGAGCTGTGGGTAGGGTACACTGCAGTTATCCTGAGTAAGGATACAGTTGCAGTGTCCTGGAATTGCGCAAGCGAGCTACTTGTGCGTGCCTCCAGAGGCAGGGTAGCAGTAAGCTATCCTAGCTCTTTATGGCAGCCACTAACTTTCCCTTTTCTACATGTGGCTTCACTTCCATGGGTAGCCACACAGCACAACTCATTGCTGAGTCAAAACCACAGGCTGTGTGTGTGAAAGCAATAATTCACTGCTGTAGCTACCTCATTCATACCTACCCACCCTTCCTACATTTTTGTCTTCAAAGACCCTTTTATATGGCAGATGGACTTGATAATTTCACTTGCTCTTGCTCTTCCCTCTCAGTTCTAATTTTAGACCAATTTGGGCCTGTGACTTGACAAACACTTGCAAAGTGCTCTCATTGCCTTTCAGCTTGGTATATGCATATACTGAGGCTTTCATAGCCAGTCTTGCCATTTTACTTCATCTTGGAGTCATCTTGTGCTGAAGCCTGATGAACAGGGTAATTATTTGAAAAAGGATTACAGCTCTGCATATTTTCCACTAAGGCTGAAGGAAGCTCTTACTTCATCATATATTAAATGGCACGTGGTAATTTGGAACACCTTCTGGATTTCTAACAAATTAAATCAAATCTGTTCAAGAGCAAAGAACACTGATTTTTATCTGTATGGTTCAACAGTTTTTAAGCCAGTCTTTTTATGACAAGACTTAGTTTATGCCATATATCTACAGTCAAGGAAAATAAAAATATCAGCTCTTCCATGGATGCATCTTGGTGTTGGTAGTCTGTTTCAAAATGTCAGATTTCTGGTGTGTGCTATGCATGTGAACCATGCTTCCTCTGGATGTCATTCCCTGAGGGAATTAATTATGATAGGATATATCACATACATAATGACAGGTTCTGTTAAGCTTTCTGGAGGAAAAACTGTCAGTCAGGTCAGCAGAGAGCCTGAGCACTTTCAATTGCCTTGGAGTACTGTGTTCTGCACAGTGGTTTTTTGATATCCTTTCAGTGAGGTACTTAAGGAAGGGTGTGGACATATTAATGAAAATACCTCAGTGTAGTGTGAGTGGAGAAGAACACTATACCTGTGTTTTGGATATGTTGGCTTAGAAAAGAAAAGAAAAGAAACAGAAATTAGATTGTGAGCTCTGAATTGCAGCTGGTTTGCACGGTGGCCTTTTAAGAGGGAAAAAAAGGCATACATAAATGCAAAGTGATTTTTATGCCTAGTGATAAATGGTAAACAGAACAGTTATAATATTCTTAATGCTTTTAGGTTGATATCTGTTCTTCCCCTTCAGGTTTACGTCACGAAAAACTGGTAAATGCTGCTAACTTATCAGAAGGCACAGATTATAAATATACTCTTCTGATTTATCCTAGTGTGCTCCGATCTCTTACTCTGCAGAGAGCTCTGCACTGAGTTAACAGGATGTGTAACACTGGGCAAACATGGAGATTTCATTGTGTTCAGATTTCAGTGAGTTCAGTCCAGCCTCCTGCTGTCCCTTTCCTTGGCTGAGATGTTGAGGTGCAGAGTTTGGCCTCAGACTACTGTGCTACAGGGCTGCTCCATGGTCAGCACTGGCAGCCCCTGCAAGCCGGGCATTTCTGCACGGGCTTTCTCTCCACACAGGGGAAGGGAAAGCATAAGACTCTTCCCTATGAAAGGCTGGAGCTTGCTATGCATCACCACTTCTGTTCCTTTCTTTTTTTCAGTTGCAGAATCCTCATGGATGTATGAAAGGCTAGAATTCTGCAAATGAATCATTTATTTAAGGGCATGAAGTAGGGAGTCAGCTGATACAAGCTGATCAAACTGCACTAACCCTGCACTTCATTTCTTTGTTTATCTGATGCATGTTCGTTTCTAGGGAGTTAAAGCTGCCTGAGCTTTTCTGACTTGAAGCTTCAGTGCCAGATCTTCAGCTAGTTTAAAATTACAAAAATCCATTCATTTCAGTTGAACAGAGCTGATCGCTTTCAGCTCAGTGTCAGACCCTGAATGTTTAGTTCTTTTTACCTGTTTCATTACAGCTGTTAGCTCTAAATTTTGGAACAGAGTTCAGTTTTAAAAGCTCTGTTGTGTAAAAATTTGTAAAGGTCAGTGGTTGCTAAGTGCTGGACTGTGTCTCAAAAAAAACTAGCCTTCTGTGGGTGGGTGAAGAATACAAAAGTAAACCAAAAACCAGTAATCCTGTCACCTGCATTGTGCTGTAAGATGAAATCTGTTTTTCAGCAGTCAGACCTGGTTAATTCCAGCCAGCCTTTAAATTGTATTTGCAGTTTTACAGTAAGGTGTTTTTCTTAGGCTGTTATTGAAAGAAGGCCAAATATTTTTGAATGTTTAAAATGTAATTACTATGCATATTTTCTCAAAGGATTTTCTCTAATCACATATGCAGTGCTTTATAGGTATAATATTGTGTCATCTTCTCTCAGCACATCTGGAAGACCTGCCACACTGGGGTGTACTATGTTGCAGAAAAATAATCCATTAATCTGATTTTATGTCCAATCTGCCGTGGATTCTCTTCACTTTTGATTAGTTTTGATTTGTTTATTTTGTTTTGTTTTTTTTTTCTTTACTATGCACATATATTTCTCACCTTTCTCTCAAGGGTTTTATTTTTTGTTGGCAGTTTTAATTGAAATTTGTTAGGTATCTCCTGACAGGTTGAGACTGCTGATTGTTCCTCGTGAGCAGTGACTCAGCTTACTTGTACAGTGTAAGGTGTACCTGCTGGAGTCGTATGTGCAACTGCAACAGTGCAGTTCAAATTTACAGCAAAGCTGAGGGATAAAACTTCACATTTAAATGCAGCCTGCAAGATCCTGAATTATGTTCATATTCAGCTGAACTGTGCACAGCTTTCTACTGGTAAAACCTGACACTAGAATAATAGTCAAGGATGCAAGCTGTGGAACTGGGTTCTGTAAGTCAGCAGTGTTCTTGGGTTGATATGTGTAGTTGGGAAATTATTAGGAAGAAAATGGCTGGAAACAAATATAGCTGTTCATGGCTATATTCTGAGTTTTTATCTCAGAATAATGGTTAAGGAGAGCTATGACAGTATCAGCTCAGCTGTCTGGACTGAGGTCTGTGGGGAACCTTTACTGGGGGGGAGGCACCAACATGACAAAAGTGCCACCATTGCCAAAGCCAATCTACATGGTGTCAAACCTGACAGGGATTTGGGGTTACAAGTCCTGACTCTGCAATTAGCCTTGTACACAACAAAAAAAACCTATAAACTAAGAACTTTGTAAGGAAATTTAATGCATCTTCAAAACACTCTCTGTGGTGAAAATGCAACCCAGCATTACCATGAATAGAGATTTGTCTGCCTGATTTTTCTAAGTCATTGTGCTGTGTTGAGCCAGATGGTAACACAGGCTTTGTTAGGTTAGCTCAATTGTGCCAGTGAAGGACTGAGTAAAACTGCAGTAGCTGATCTTCAGGACATCTGTTGAAGTATTGACTTGAGTCTGTATGCTGGTCCCTAGCTCTGCATTAAAGGTCATGCTCCTGTGTCTTCCTACACTGCTGTTCTGTGTTCAGCTGGTGCTGACACAGGCTGCAGTTACATCGTGTTTTTGCTTTGCAGGCCTAGACAAATATGATTCCTGATGGTAGCAAAATAGCCATTTCTTTCTCTGGAGTTTTCTTTGATGAAACCAGCAGTTTTCTGTCTACTTACCAAAATGCAGATTTGTTCTAGATACTGTGGGTTAGTTTGGGTTTTGGGTTTTTTTGGAGGTTGTTTTGGAGGTTTGTTTTTTTAGGGTTTTTTTTCAGCAATGAAGGAGCTTTTGTCTGTTTTCAGTTCTGTCACTTCTTCCACCTTTTAGCCATGTGTTTCCGTATATTTTTTCAGGATGGCATATAAACTTGCTCCTTCATATTTTGCAGAACAAGCTCATCTTGTAAAAAGCACTGCCTCTGAACTGTCATAAATATATGGTGGGTTGTCTTAGCCAGAACCTAGGTTGAAACATGCCCACGTGTGCCCCAGAACCAGTATTCTGTGGTGAAATTCAGTGGTGTTTGACTGATGGTCAACTGATTTCCACTTTTTCAGCTCAGCTGAGACATGCAGTTAGTGCGCACTAAGTATCGGCAAACTCTGGCCCTTCTTGTGTTACTCATGTTAATACTTCGTCCTCTGCAAAGCTGAGCAGTTAGGAGAGAATCTCATAGATGAGGAGATCATTCTCCTTATAAAGTGCTGGATCTAGCAAGGTTCTTAAGCACATGCTTAGTTTTAAGGAGAAGAATAATTGGTTTCTTGTTGAGTTCAGCAGGACTCATGCTTAAAGATGAAGACCTCTTATAAGCGTCTTACTGTGGTAAGTGCCAAGGTGACATCAATTATATTGCTCCAGGTTGAAATCATGAAAGGAGTGAGATCTGTCTATCAACATTGTATAATGCAGTTTGAAAAAGAAAAGCCTATTTTATGCCTATTGTTTATATAGCAAAGCCAAATTTTGTGTGGTTCTAATTTACTGATACAGTGTGATGCAGTTTCAGAGTGCTGGTTCCAAGTATCAGTAACATGCAAGATTTTGTAAATATGTCAAGTTGGGTAGAAATGTTTTATTAATCCTTTATGGGGTTCTGCTTTACTGTATTTTGTTGCATAATTTATACATCCTTAGTAAGGGTATGCTATCACTTTTTTATTAACTTGACACTAGGTTAATTAGGAGGTATTTCACTCTGTTTTGAATACATGGATCGAGATTCAGACATATATTTCCAAAAGGAAGCTGTGTTATTGGTTGCACACTGAGGTGACTTGGAGGTTGATGTCGAGTGTTACTTTATGAGCCAGAGTTCTGGTATCTTTTCCTCTAAAAGCAGCCTAAACTACACATAATAGAAGTTTTTATGAAAAATACAACAGTTTAGAAGTGTAAGTGAAGCATCCAGTTCTGCAGTCTTTGGGGATAGGAAGTATTGGCAGCATGTTAAATACTCAGCTTAGTCTGTTAATGCTCTTTTCTTGTCTGGGAGGATCTCTGCTCAGCAAGCGGAGACCTTCCCTAGTCTTGGTTTCCTTTTTGGTTTCTGTAAATCAAGAGTTTTTCCAGTAGTTGTGGCAGCATGATAGTTCCCAGCTCTGCTCTTCCAAATGAATTCCTATTTAATCAGGGCTGGCTGAATTTATTCAAGGGGCACATCTGATGAAATTCTGAAGAATCAGGCCCAGCTGATGAGAAAACGTTTTAAAAGTGATGTTAGTTACAGAGGAACTCAACCTGCTTTCCTTCCTGTCCACAAATAACTCTGAAGTTGAGAGCCACCCGTATTAAGAGATTAAATGTAAAGGATATGGGGCAGGCGATGATGAAGGCCCTAGTTCTCCGAATGCTTTCCAAAGGTCATTCCCGTTATCTGCTCTGCATTTGGAAGAGTTAAAGCACAGTGGCCTGGATCGTCTTGCCCAAAACTGGCCAAGAAGACATGCAAGACGGCAAGGCATTGAGCGTGGCTCTCCCAGGTCCCCAGCCCAAGCCATAGGATATTTGCCATGCTGCCCAATGGGTGGAATACACTGGACCGTGTTACCAGAGCACCTCTGAGATCGCAGTGACATTTGCCTGTTGCCATGTTAGGTGTCTGCATCCACCCAAAAATGAGATTCTGCACCACAGAGTCACCTGAGTTCAAGTGCAAGGGCTTGGGTCTGCTGGATGGAGAAGCTATGCATTGAACTTCTACTGAATTCACAATTGAAATGGAATAGGAGGTGGAGCTCTAAGCTCCTAGCCTTGAATGCCCAAGACCTGGCTTTGGTTTTCAAATGTGTTCATAACAGTGTCCAGCACAATGGGGAATATTCCATGTAGGTGGAGTCTGCAGTGGAGGAGTAGAAGTGGAATGGAGTCAACAAAACAATGGTGCAGGAGACTTGCAGAATAAATCTCAACATCTTCTGAAGTTACAAGGTAGAATTTAATTCACTGTTCTTACAAAGGTTACCTATTTTTATATGGCAAATAAAAATTTGATGTAAATACACTTCATAGAAAAACTGAGAACTTTTTCCCCAGGTTTTGCTGTAAAACTTAAAACTGTGAAAATTATTTTTGTGGTTTTATTCAGGCAAGATATGGGCTGAAATACAGATGATTTGTGATAGTACAAAATTGTGTTATTGAGAATTCTTCATCGGGGTGAAAGGAAGGTAAAAACTCTTTTCAGGTGTATCAACCAAAGGGTTCTATGTAACCGGGTGAGACAAGTGTTTTTATCAAGTCTGCTAACAATTTTCTTCCTACATTCTTAATAAAAACCAAAATACCACAAGTCTGGCATTCAAAAGTGATTACTTAAGTAAAAGGAATGCAGCCAATAATTCTTATCGCCCTTTTTTTTTTTTGCTTTCCTTTCTTGGGTATGACTAGATATGGCTTGATACTGAAGACAAGTGAAAATGAAGAAGACTTTCAGTGTCTTCTGTTTTGTTTGTTTTTTTTCTTTTCAAGCAAATCAGCTTGCTTTTTCCAGACTATTACTTAATTGTTGCTTTTCCTTCAAGTGACAACCAGCCGGGTTTTAGCAGATAAAGGAGGTTTGTTACAAGATGCCCTTTAGTTGTAAGAGGCACTTTCTGAATGGACCACGTAAATATTCATAGTATCATATTTGCTCACTGTATCAGAAATTAATCTGATGGACCTGAATGCTGAAATAAGTGCATGAAGTTGCTGGACTGGTTGCACATGTTTGTCCTGGGAAGAAGCATTTGGGTCTGTGCAGAGTTATGCAGCACAGTCCATGGGCACAACCTTCACCTGACAGGAGGCCCTTCTGCCATCAGGTTCAAGCTGCAGCTTGCAGGAGGAGGCACTCCAAGGAAAAACATCCAGAACTTGAGCCATGCCTGCTTGAGCATGGCTGGTCCCTTGCTTTTGCTTTGCAGTCTCCCTCTGCAGTTTCAGTTGCAATCTTGGCTTTCCTGATCACCTCTTTTTGTGTTTCCCTCCTTCTCTATAAGCAAGAACCTTCTAGGTGCCTTGTGCCAAGAGACTGAGCATAGCAAATTGTCTCCACTGTGTTAACTTTTAAATACCCTAGAATCTACCACCCTGGAAGTTGTTTTCACCCTGTGCTGTAGCTATCATTGTTTGTGGAGCAACATTATCTGAATTGCTGTTGTTGTGCAGGACTGGTCTCAGAGCAGGACTTTCTTATAAAGGAGGAGATGGCAGCTCTGAGGTTGCTAGTTTCCCTGGATTAGGAAGATGAAGTCAGTAATTCTTTGGGCATGGTGACAGATTTCTTGTTTTTTGTTTTTTTGTTCATATTGGGGGCTAACTGGGCAGGGAGCCATAAAAATTAGGACTGTATGTCTGTAAAAGAATATGATCAATTTATTTTTGTTGGGAAAGTGATAGATAACATGCCGCAGCATGAAGTTATAAAAGGAGGTTGCAGTCAGAGTTGCTGGCATTAATTTAACTAGAGAATGTGCCCTTAAATGTCAGGAGACTGCAAGAAGCAGAGTTATTTGAGAAGACAGCAACTTTGATGTTGATTTTATCAACAAAAATACAGGAGATTAAAAGCAGCTCCCCAATTTTGTCTCCTTTTTTTCTTATCCATAATTTGACTAGGGCATTAGCAGGTGTTTCAGGAAGGTTAATGAAACAATATGGTGAAAGAGTATCCATTATCTAATTGACTTATTTAGGTGACTCACCACTGAAGCTAAACTCAGTAACTGGGAAACTGAGTAACTGATTTTCTGTGATGATACTACAGTTCTACTGGCAGATAAAACAAGACTAGACAATCTGGGTTATAAAAAGAACATGGGCTGCAATCATATTCCTGCTGTATCAAAATGCAAGAGTGTCCGTTTTTGATCAAACTAAGGGCTTGTCTGGCTTCAGCAGGGCATCTGGTGAATGCACAGGGAAAAGCGTACAGAAACCTAGCAGTAGAATGATCCTGCCCCTCATATGTGATCCGCTCTTCTGTCAGCAGATTGACTTAGAGGCTCTTGGAGCCAGAGGTTGCATTAGATTGTCTTTAATGCCCCGATAGGCCTGTCATCTGTGAATTTATCTAATCTCTTTTTGAACATATTTGTGTCTGCTCCAGAACATCCTGCAGCAATGGGTTTTGCACTTTACTTTTGTATTGTATGAAAGAGCACTTTGTTTGCTCATTTTAAATCCGTGGTTTGATTGCTTTATTGGATATTCTTTCTTTCATTGAAACAACACAGATTGCTTTGACTTCCGGATCTTCTTCGTGCTATTAATGATTTTATAAATCTGTCATCTCTTCTCTCAGCCTCTTTTTCAGGCTGAGAAGTCTTTTTACTATCTCTATAAATCAAAAGCATTCCAAAACTTTGATCATTTTTCTTGTCTCTTTCATCCTCTTTCCACCAGCTCTGTTGGATCAGTTTGTGTCCTGTATTCACCTGTATCTTCCTTTTGTATCCATTACCTTAAAGGAGAAGAAACTGATTCAAGAGGATCAAAGTGTTGAGGGTTTGAACCCACACCTCGCAGTTCATCAGAGGCCATACTTGAGTCCTCTACTTGTCCAGATTGTGGCAGTCCCATACTTTTCATTGTCTCTGGTGTGGAATATGTATCTGGACTTGAGAGGTAGTAGGTTGAGCTGGTCTCTGCTGTTCAGTGGCACTTTGCTGCTCCACACCCCATCACCCAGACACTCAAATTGCATTTGCAGCTCTTGGGGCTGTCACTGGTTTCCATCTCCGAGCAAATGTCTGTACAAACCAGCAGGCACTACATGCATCCTGTCCTTTAGGAGAGGAACAAAGTACACCTATTAGCTGGAGAAGCTCAGTAGCAATTGTCTGCTGAATTAGGATACACTGCTGCATGTTTTGGTGGTTTGTTTTGTTTCCTTTGTATCCAGAATCCAAAATAACCCAGCAGCTGTGTGTGTAGGTAGAAAAATCTGGGTAAATAATGAAAGACTTTGGGGAATGACAGCACCGGTCTGGTAAAGCTCGAAGACATGTAGATCTTTGAGAAGCTGCTGACAAGCTCTCAAAAACTGGAGGGGTTTTAAACAGACAGTGAATGGCAAAATATATAGACAAATGACTACATAATACTCATTAGTCCTAATTTAGTCTCTCAACCTTGAAATGAGTGGAAGGTGTTATTGTTTGTTATAATACTGACATTATTTATTGCCTGCCAAGTGATAAGACATATCCCACTGTGATGTTGTATAAATGTGTAGTACAAGGGCTACATTTGATACTAAGAACTCCATTTTAAAGCGGGTTTTAAAAATCCCAATAATTAACTGATTAATAAATCTTAAAAAGTCCTAGAGCATCCATAAAGTTGTCAATTGGTTAGTGCTATACACAGCCACAACTTGCACAGATGTACTCATAAGCATTTATAGTATACATATGCACTTGTGAGATCTTCTGATAATAAATATTAGCTATTAAACCTCAGTAATTAAATTTTCAGGGATGGGAAAGAATTGCCTCTTTTCTTCATGGGTAATATTAAAGAACTTAAAGGCTGAGCATTTAGCCATGTAGGATTAGAAGACTCTTGGAAGTGCTAGATAGGTGTATTTGGCCAGGCCTTGAGGCATCATGAGTATAAGCAATTGAAATCAGTCTTTATGAAGGGAAGTATTGAATGACTTCTGAAATCAACCGAAGTAGCTTGCTTGCTTTTGAAAGTTTTTGTAGGTCTTCCAAGATTCCAGTCTACCTTTTTTTGTCAAGATGTGACACATTACAGTGATATGGTAATTTATGCTATTGAAGTTTTGATACTTGGGAAATCTCATTTTGAATTCATTTTGAATTTTCAGAACCCAAGGTCTCACCAAATTTGACCGTATCCAGATTTTAATTTGCCAGAGTTAATGTGGTAGAGTGAGAGTTGGGTGTGTTTGCTTGTGGCAGTAACCTTGTGTTCATTGGAGAAAAAAAGCCTTTGCATACTGTCCACATGCACCACAAAAGAAAACCACTTCTTAGAGGGAACTTAGAGTCTCATATCAAGACTAAGTACTGGTTGTTTTCCATTGGTACTGTCCCTGAAATCATACACATTGCAAGAATGATTTGTGGATTTTTTTGTTCTGTTTTCCTATGCTTATGTAGTAGCAATTTATATACTTGCTTTAGCCCAAATCTGTTTTAATATTCACGGGCTAATAGATTTACCAATGACTATATTGATTATCTTGGAGCTATTTTTATATGTTGAATCTTTTTAAAAGTCTACACTGCTTAGTACTACAAGCATCATACAAATGTACAATGATATTAAGAAATACAATAAGGTGAGATCTGTGCGTAAGTAATTTTTATTTATGCCCCTGAAATTGTGCTCCACACTGATAGGACACAATGCTCATCAGATTTATGAGTAGCAAGCGTGCTAGCTCAGTAATAAAATTATAAGCTTGAGATAAGTGATACTACTTCACTGTTTTCTCTATGTATTTACTTGTCTGGTTTCACTGTTACAAAGCTTATTAGAAACTGAGAAATACTAACAGCATATAGCACATGCAGCCTGATACCCTGATTGTTTTTCCACCTTTGAGTTATCATGTTTAATTGCATTGTTTACTACAGCCACTGGTATGGTTTGATTCCTTTTGCTTCTTACATACTTCCCCTTTGTCTTTTGGTTTGGTTCATTATAAGACTACACAATAACATGGATAACACTATTCCCAAGGTGAATTGCCACACAGCTAGTAGGGCATGGTATCTGCAAGATCCTGTAGTGTGCCTGTACCTTACAACTCATGATAGTATTGTGCTGAGACTTCATTAGGTTTTGTGAGACTTGTTTTCCCCCTGGTTTCATTAGTTGTTCTCTCTCCTGAGATAGAACATTGCGTCTTCATCCAGAGCAGTTGACATATATTCACTGTAAGCAGCAAACAGCAGAGTGATGAAATGCTTGCTTTGTCTTTTTAATATTTAACTGCAATGTAGAAAGGTATTATGTAGTGATTTTATTTTCCTGCTGATAAGCCATCTATGTCCCTACTAATGTAAAAAGGAGAAGGAGCCTTTAATATAACCCTCCTGTCCAGGAGTTTGTCTGTTAATAGGTTCTTCTATTTAATTAATACTGAGTGGTATCTTACCATGTTGAGAAGTGTGGTGTTATTCTGGGATGTAATACAACTGGTCTCTGGGCATTTGTCATCTTGACCACCGTTCTGCTGTAGGGAGGGCTGTACAGTGCTTTAGAAGGTCTTTCATTTTGAAAGTGTGTAGTGGTTTTAAAACCACTTTTTAAGCATATTAAGCTTTTTAAGCATATTCTGTATGCTTAAAATAGCATAGATTGTTCAATGTGCTTGTTTCTGAGAGTAGAAGAATATTTTTAATAGAGTAACTTCCAGAAGGAAGGTGAAGCAGTCTCACCCCTCTGCACAGTGCAGCCCAAAGAAACTCACTCATGAGTCTATGCATCAAACCCACAGCTTCTGTTTGTGCACTACCATTGCTTTCCAGATGTTATCCTGCCTTGCTGAAAAGGCTTTAATGACTACAGAATTTACTGTTCACACAAGGTAGTTGCTGCAAAGATTATTTTCCTCGATAGTTATGTGAATGCATTTACTTACAAATTTCCATTTGACTAGTTTCAGCTTCCAACAAATTCTTAGATTATCTGTATCTTTTCTTTTACATCAAAGACTCACAATGAGACACTTCATGTAGATGCATGCAGGCTGGAGCAAAACGATTTCTTTGCTGCTTCGTGGTTAAAGCAAATAAACTGAGCTTCTCAAGCCTCTGGTGAAACACATTTTTCTAGCCCTCATCATTTGCATAACCATTTTCTGAACCATATCCCATTTTTTGTCATCTTCTGGAATCAAAGGTCAAGAACTAGAAACAGGATTGTAGTAAGTGTCTTGCTGATGCTTTGAACAAGAATAGCTACATCTTCCAGCTCCTACCTGATTATATTTCTGTATATGGATGCTAAGGGTTGTTGGACCTTTTAACTGCATTGTTGCTCAGGAACTTCCCATCTTTTTTAATACCATTGCACTCCAGGGTGTAACTTCCCATCTCTCTAATGTGGTATGTATTCCTTATACCCAAGTGATTTATTCTATATTCTGTTGTATTGAAACAAGCTTTGCTCTTATGAGCCCAGTTCGCTGGGAATACAGAGCAGCAGGCATCACTGGCCAGTTCCATTGCTAACCTCTCCTTTGAATTCAGACTTTTTTTTATTAACAGCCCATCTATCCACTGTTACGTCTTTGTCCCAGCAAAATTTTGATCAGTCTGTGTTTTAGCCTCAAATACCTGAATCATAAAGGCATTTCCTCTCAGTTAGAGGGTCAGCATCTCTAAGAGAAGATGATGTTCTTACCAGTGTTTGTTTTGCTCTCACCAGTAACAAGAAAATCAAAGATATAGAATAGCTATGTAGTAGTAAAGGGTAAAGATCAAAATTATGCATCTTGATCTGCCCTTCCTAGTCAAAGTTTGTACCTGAGGAATTTAGCAGAGTGCTTGTTCTGCCAGGTCAAATTGTAGTGGCAGCCATGAGCAGACTTCACTATTGCAGTTGATATAGTTGGGCTACATTTTGGCCACTATCATCCCCTCCCCGCCCCCCNTAATGTTTGTTAGTGCCAAGTGGAACTGCCATTTTAGCACATTCCTGTAGATATGCACCACACAGTCTTGGCACTAGAATTCTAATTATTCCAAGTGAAGGATCTCTTACTCAGCTGCGAATTCTTCTCTAACATCATATATGCAGTTGCTCTTGTCTTTTTCTGAAGTAGCTTGGATTCCTCAGAAGCCTGCAGGTCACATTCACAAAACTGTTTTTAGGATTTTTAACATTCAGCTGTTGTATGCATGTATGTACACATATGTACTTCCAGTGGATTAATTGCTAGCTATATCAAGTGAATTAAAATTATGTTGATACTGGACTTTATGAAAATATTTAAAACAGAAAAGTAAGTTTGCATTAATATAAAAGAAATAAATTAAATCGTCCTCACAATTAAGATAAAATGGGTGTAGTGAAGGATGGTGTTAAAAGCCATGCTGGCAGCAAGTGGTAGGTTGTGTCATTGCCAAATCTGTCTTCTAACCTCTGTGTGACCCAATTCTGCTGAATTCCACGGGTCTGTGCAAGTACATGTTCTCTAGGTTTAAGAATAGTAGCAGCAGTTACACTACCTAGAACAAGAATGTACAAGGCTATCAGCTGTCTTGCCTAGGGGCATGAGATGGTTCCCAGCTGGGGTTAAGAAAAAGCATTTCCTTCCTGTGAGGCATTACATAATTATCTGTGTATGTTAAGTGTGCTGGGGTTTTTGTCTGAAATTTATTATATAAGCTAGTGCTATAAGAAGATGCCAGACTAAGAAAACAGCCTGGGAGTATGTATTATGGCAATTCTTTTTTCTCCTGTTTTTAATACTGTCCAAAATAAAATGAGATTCAGTATATGTTTCACCTTGTTAGCTTTGCAATGCTTTGCTTTTAACACTGTCCTGCCAGCTTTGTGACGCAAATTTGACTGCAGCTGAGGAATATTGTTAATCCTCTCATCTCCTTGTGGGGAATCAAAGTTGAGCCAAATGAAATGTTTTTTGCTACAGTGTTTTCTTTTATTACTGCACGTACAAAGCAAGTAAAAATGCTGCCTGCCAGGATCTCACTGGAGTGATACTGATTCTCTACTTTTATGAGATGCCAATAAAACAGGAGTTGTTCTTTTTCATCTTGCAGCTTACTCTTCACCAAAGTAAAACTGGAATGGATTCATAAAGGACCTGAAGAGGCTCTGGTGACATGCAGACATATGTTGCAGATGTGGCAGATGGTATACAATGTTTTACAGCACAGGTAGGCTTTCTCCACTGTAGCAAATTCCAACTTGTTATTAGCAACGTGGTTATCTCTTTAAATTTTCTAGATACTTGAGTTATTTTGCAAGAAGGGTGGTAAACAGTACTGTTTAAAAGATAAGTAATATTTCTAGCAGTAATTTAAAAAAAGGGAAGATTTTAATAGCCATTGTTTAAAAAAAATAAAAATACATCAAAACCAAAACCTCCATGTTTTAATATTGAAGAAGCAGTTTGAACCACGAGTTTCTGAACCAAAGGTCTAAACATCTCTATCCATATTTGGATGTCCAGAATGGAGGGCAGATTTTCTTTCTCCCCAGTAGTGCTGAGCTTTCATCAGCCATTGTTCAGTCTGCAGTAGTTGGCACCACCCGGGAATGTGTGGGGGTGACACAGCCCTGAAGGGAGTAAGCCAAGGAAAGGCACAGTGCCAAACTCATATGCTGTAGTTGCACGCTGGTTGCACAGCCTGGTGCTAACTGGGCAAGGAAAGAAAGGAAGGATGTAGCATCTTTCTCCCTTCCCTTCTCCTAGTAAATCTGCATTCACACAATGCTATGTTCCCTGCTTCCTTCCTTAAATCTGCTGCCCCACTGAAAGGTAAAGTTCAGAAAGTATGGAAGATACTGAGTTGGGTTTTCTTTTTCCCACACCCTTAGGATATTGCCCTAGTCAAGGTACCAGTATACAGTGTCTTGGGAATATTATACCAAGATCCCTCAGCCATAATGTCCACGGGGATTGTGTTTGATGAGAGGGACAACATGCTTGATGGCAGCAGTCAAGACAGCAGGGTGTTGTAGCCTGAGTTGTTCCCCAATTTCTGTATGCATTGCATAAGCTTTATAAACTCCAGAAGTATATGTACAGAATGGTGCACGTCTATGCGCAAGTTGTCCTTGAGGGGTTATTAGTAATTCTTGTTGGTTTAGCTAATGAGCAGCAAACTAAATACAAAAATCAAGATATTTACATAGCAGCAGTGGTCTCTTGCAGGCTTGAATCATTGATTTCCTTAGGCCTTAGTATCTTTAGCTAAGGATTCAATCATGTACCTCTCGCATGAATAATCTTTATACACATGAGTAGTCCTCATGAAGCTGATCAGATCCACACTGAGCAATTATGACTAAGGAAGATTTACTCTTGCAAGGGGGGGCTGCAAGCCTGAGACTGTAGAGAGTACATTGGAAAACAGATAAATAACTAGTTCAGCCATTTGGACTGCATTTGGATCCCAAGCTGTGCTTTGGCTCTTATACTTAAAAACCCAAGATGTGATAGCTTTAGAGGCTTTTGATAAGCTTTAGCCATAGAAGCCTAAACAAAACAAATTGCTTTGCTTTTGCTTTTAAAAACTCTAGTATCTATTTCACTGCTATTCCCAGCAGGACTTTTCTTTTTCCTTTCTCAAAAAATACATCATAAAGTATTTTTTATTAAGAAATACTACTGGAAAGGTAACAAGAATCAGCTTCCTACCTGCAGTTTTAGGCTAGATTCAGTGACCCAGGGAGCCCCTTGTATTTAGCAAATTGCATCAGTGTCAGCTAACAAATATGTAAAGTATTTTGGGTAGGGCTTGCAAAGGAACTTAAGGGGAATTCTTATCAGTGAGACTTGGACAAAGACATTTTTAGGGCCTCTTGCAAAAGAGAAGGTTGTATTTACTCAAAGTTGAGAGCTGTTGCACCCAGTACTCTTTACTGGTTCAATCAGTAGATAATTGCCTGCACAATTAAATTGCACTTCAGTTGCATTTGTCTGACCTGTTTCCTGGCTTTGCAATCTTACTGTGACTGACAGACTAAAAAGTCTTTCAGGGCCCAGTATTTTTATCCCCAGCAGCTGTCCATATGCACTGTTTCAAGTCCCCTGTCTTCTCTCTGACACACTGGTACCTCTGCCGTCTCACAGTCAAGTGTTCTGCTCAGCACTTTTGTCACCAGTTTTTCCACTATCTCAACTACATTTCAAAAACATGAGCAGTAGATGTCCTACTGTCAGCCTTTCCAGTGCTGTATGTAGAAAGTAAATCATCTGGCTACTATCCCTTCCATGGTGCATCGAAATGCTTTCTTGGCTGAAGGTTTTGTACTGCAGCTTTTAAAGGGTAGTTAATTTTCAGCCGTTCTCCAGGATAACAAAGCCATTGGGAGTGGCTGTTCTGCACAACGCATTACACTGGATTTTCAGCCTGGGATTTTCCTTCACCTGTCCTTAGAATAGGAGTGCAGTGTATTAGCCAGTGTTTCAACATGTGCCTGAGCAGTGATTCCATGGTGGCGGCTGCTGCATTAAGGTAGCACTTGCCTCATGGCAGTAATATTTGGAAGTGCAGCTGCCATATTCCTGCATACACAGGAGTAAGAACTGTCCATACAGTTCCACCAGCAGCTTCTGGCCAGGGCACTTACGTTTGTGTCAATCCTGTCTAGGTGAGGCTGAGGCATAGGACAAATAATTTAATTTTCTCCTCTATCTGTCACTACATGATAGTCTCAAAGGAGTTATCATTGTGGAAACCAGTATGGAAGACAAGGGAGGCCCATTCAAGGACAGAGATTGGTGCAGTCCAGTGCCCAAGAATTCAGAGTGCATTAACAGAAACCATTGTGTTTGATCCCAAAGCCCAAGTAAAAGGTTATTTAGCTACTGTAAATATGACTGCTTGTCGCCCTGGTCTTTTTCAGCCTTCTGATGTTTGCATTTTTGTAGTGGAGTTTCTCACAGATTTTCATGTAAACAAAGTTATGTTATTGTAAACTGTCCTTCCTGTTTATCATTCCTCTCTTGAGGAGGGACAATTGATGGACTTCTAGTTTGACCAGTGTGCTTGGAGAGGTGGCAACCTCATCCTCCAATCCATGGTCATTGTCCAAAATCTATATAAGCCGAAGTAAAAAAGCAAATTTCTCTCTTTTTGCCCTGATGATTTGATGGTGTGCATGTCATTCATTTCGTGTCCTATAGCGACAAATGCTATTATGATGAATGGCAGTAATTGGCTTTTCAGTCTTAAGTTGTTAGCTGGGAAGGACAAGATTTGATTTATCTTTCGCTGTTGTTTTCTGTGATAACAGAATAGTCGTGTTTAAAACCAAATAGCAGTCCCAAACTTACTCTTCTGCTAGGTCAATGCAGAATTAAGGGAATTCTGTGCAATTCCTACCAAAGGACTCATCAGACTGAAAGATGGGGGCATCCACACCAATCATGTCTCTCTGACAGCTTGCTTCCTGGAAGGAATATTGTCCAAAGGCTGAGCTGCAGGCTTGGAAGTATGCCAGAAAAAGTAGCCAGGGCAGTCACTTTTCCTTTTGCTATTTCATCCCTTAATGGATGATGAGAGGAGATATCATCACCACTGATCCTTGGGGGATGGCAGACTATGTGGTGACAGGAAGGCTCAGGAGGTCTGTGTTAAGTGATTTTTTGTTAGCACATGATTTTTTTCGGTGAGTTTCTCTTTGTACAGCCTCTTCTGTGAGGACAGAAGTCTAGTCGAAGAACAGACCAGAGATTCCCTGTTCCATAAAGCAGTGCTATCTGGTAGCTTTTATCTTCCTCCTCTTTTTGAACAGAACAGAAGTGGAAGGGGAGAAAATAAGCCCTTTGAAATGAAAATATGAAGAAATTAGCACCCAGGTGGAAGGTGGTAATTGGTCTGTTTCAAAAGGATCAGCACAGCAGACCTGTGAACAAATTGTTCTGCAGAGAAGCCCAAGAGATGGTGGTTATTGCTGGGTGTGGGTCTGCTAGTGGGCCTCCTCCAGTCTGACTTGTAGCTGCCAACGTGTTTCTTGTCCAGTGGTTTGCAAAGGCTCCCTATAGCCAAATAAACTAAATACCCGTACTGGGCAGTCTCTGAGCTTCCTGTCCATTGGCAGTGGGACAGGTATTAATACGTTCAATAAGCTGATTTCTCACAACTGGAAACCTTGGTTTTTCACTTGCCCTGGCAGCTGAACTATTGCCCGCTTTAGGGCAATGTTTCTCCACTGGGAGCTGTGAGGTAACACAATTTTTTTTCTTTACAGTGGCTCTGAGAGAGGAAGTAGTGTGACTGAAACCCCAGTAATCAAAAAGCATAATGGACTGCATCTCACTCTCCCAGATGCTCATGACACTGATTCTGGTAAGGAAATGAGATTTGTGCTTTCCTGTCCTAAACAGGTGCTTTTGTGAGAGTTGAATGTTTCATTTTCTTTGGAGAGGGTGGTGGGCCCATGCCACATCCATGTTGCTGGGCTGCTGGTCAGGAGGTCCAGGTGCCTTCATGGCCAGCTCTGCTATAGAATGTGTCACTGAGGTTTGCCTGTACCTTGGCTTCCCCATGCATAACACAGAGAGGAGTTTCTGCTTTCTTTCACAAAGCTCTCTGAGATGTATAATTCTGTCTTTTTTATTCTATCCCTCCCTCAGCCTGCCTCTCCATTTAATTCTTTTTAGACGTCCTGATCAAGCCAGCTGCTATTGTTGGTTTTGGAAAGCTGAGTGAGTGTCAATTCCTATTAGACAGTGATTTGCTTTGGGATTTGTGCATAAACCTTGTAATACATTATTATATGGTAAATACATATTCACGGTAACAGATACAGTCAGATGGCAATAACTGAGACATCAAAGCTGATCTTGGCAGTAAGGGGGAAAGAAAGTTTTTTTTTGTCCTAAGTCTCGTGATATTTGGTACTTCTTTAAAAACCTAGCTCAAAATAAGATGATGTTGTGAGAAACTTGCCTTTTAACTTGGAGGGTTTTTTGGGGAATCAAATGCCTATCCTTGTGGATATAGATGAAACACCTGCAAAGAAAGTGAACCTCATACTCAGAAACCAAACAAGAAAAAAATAACACATAAATCTCATGGATCTCTAGGGAATTAGGATTTGTCTGTCTTAATTGTGCTGTATGCCATGGTGCTGCCTGCCAGAAAGAGCAAATTAATGTGAAGTACAAGCTTTGAATCAGCTTTCCATGCACCTGAAGTGATTTGCACTGAATGCAGTTTGGTTTTAGCCAAGAAATATTCCTCCTCCAACTTGAGAATCCAGGTTTCCATGCTAACATGGTTTCCCCCACAATGGATGCAAGAATGGGGCTCATACTGAAATTACACCACCCACCTTAGTGTGGGGCTGGCACTGGCTGGTTTCAGCAGGGTTCTGTGGCTCCCTTCTCTGCTGGCCCTGGGTGCTGCTCTACTCCATCTGCAGAAGGGAAGCAGCTGGGCCTACTGTGCCTTTTGGGAGCCTCTTTGAAGACAGTAGTGGGTGAGATTGGAGAGCACAGCTCTAGCCCTCTTGCCCTTATGCTTCCGCAGAGCTGGGGCTGTGGCTGCCTGCTTTGAAGGAGGGAGGAGATCTGATATTTCTGTGTTGCTGTGGAATAGGCAGTGCTGTGTGTTGTGAAATCCCCCAGGAGCATGCAGCAGCATCGCTGTACTGCGCAGGCGCTCTGTCATCTCTGGGCTCATCACTGGAGGGTGGGGGTTACTGTGGCCGGGTTTGACACTGGCCTCTCCCTCAGCTAGACCACAATAAGATTATTTGCTGTGCCAGAATTTTAGGTTTGCTGCCAGAAAGATTAATTCCTCTTTATTTTCTTC
The DNA here is from genome assembly GCA_013399915.1 of Illadopsis cleaveri. Classification (NCBI taxonomy): domain Eukaryota; kingdom Metazoa; phylum Chordata; class Aves; order Passeriformes; family Timaliidae; genus Illadopsis; species Illadopsis cleaveri. Next base: position 210,709 of record VXBB01004032.1, read on the forward strand.
ATCTTCTCCTAACTGAAGCAGTGTTCCTAACTAAATTCACTGATATCAGTCAGCTGCCTTGCTGTTTCATTCTTTTTCTGATTTAGTCTTATCTTATAATGCTTTTGCCTGAAGTGATTTAGGCTTGGGAGTTCTGTGTTTCTTATAAGCCTAGTAAATCTAATGAGCTACATTTCTATTTTGATTACAGTTTTCTCATAAAAGCAAAATATTAAATTTGGTCTTTTTGGTCTTAAAACATGCTAGAACAGTGCTTTAAAATTACTTAGATAGATTTTGTATGGCTTATGTGCAAAGCTCACCCCAACAAAATCAGTTTTTTATTTCATGTGTTATTTCCAAAATGTGTGGAGGGGTTTATTGTAAAATGTGAAGTTTATACTCTGTCTCGTAGAGCTGTTAAATAGAGAAAGAGACTGCACTAAAATAACAAATTGATACGATATCTTCGTATGCCAACATTTGCATGTATTTTGAGGCATGACATTAAAGTTCTGCGAGACAGGTTTTGTGGGGAGGTTTTTTTAGCCCGTTTCTTTAGGAGGAGATACCTTATAATGAGATGTTAGATACTTTTTTTTTAATGTTGCTTGAAGTTTTTCCATCTCCCCCCTCCACCTTGAGGTCAGGGTGCCAGTGTGACACATGCTGATCTCTTCTCTCAGGATATAGTGTCTTAGAGAAAAACTCTTTTGTGGCTCCAGTAGCCATCAGCCCACCCCCAGGGGCACTGTATTGCTTGCCTGAGATTCAGAGATGTGGCTGAGCCCCTTTCAGTTCAGAAGGGTCAGGCTGGCAAAAACCTTCTCTTGCAGAGTTTATTTGGTCAGGCAAGCTTTAAGAACTGCTGTGAGCATCCTAGCAAAGATGGGCAAGAACAGTGGTGGCAAAAGTGGAGTATGGGCTGGTTTGGAGATAGCCTGATCATCTGGCATGTATGTGTCTAGAGCAAGGAGTGTATCTGTGTCTGAGGCCAAGCAGGGGTGGTATGGTCTCTGCCTAAAATATTTTGCTTCTTCTTGTAGGCTGGAAAAGAAGGAAAAGAAAGTAAACATCAAAGGGCTGGAATGCCAAGGGATGTTTAATGCAAAGAAGCCTCCATGTAAATTGCTAAGTAACTTGGGTCTCAATTGTCTGGCTGTGCAGATGGCCACTGCACTGGGCAGGATCAGCTCAGTCTCAAATTCCCCTATTGGCAACTACTGGGCTAATGAAGATAAGACGAACAGCAGCTAACTTGGGTTTCTTTGAGAGTGACTATACTGTTATATTCCTGTGAAGTCTGCTTTATGAGGGAAGGATGCTTTAGTAGATTCTAACTGGATCTACTTAGGCAGCATGTGAACCTCTCCAAAATGCACAAAGGTGCCTTATGGTGATTTAGTTTTCTTGGATTGATTTGCAAGGAAAAGAGGATTTCTCTGAGCTCTGTGAGGATGTGAATAAGACATCAGCCTATCTGCCCACCAGTGTAAACAGCCCAGCATTACATTTGGATGCTTTCAAGAAACACAGCTCCACAAAGCCTCTCTGGGAGAGGGCAGTCTTAGCAGAAAATGTGGTACTGAAAGTTGCATTCAAAGCATGCTAATGCAAGAATCTGGTTAAGCTGACTGCACAATGCACAAAGCACGTGCAATTTTTTCCAAGTTTGCCAATCTAGAAGGCAAGAAGTCTGCCCCAACTTCAAAGCTCTGCTAGCAACATCACTAGCTGTTCATTTGTCCATTTTCTTGTCTCTGCACCGCAGAGAAGCTGTCGGTGTTTTGGATGGCTGGGGATAAATGCTTGGTAGTTTTTCCTGTGTCAAACAGCTCTGTCTGGCTTGAATTTCTGGGATTTTCAGTGAAATTCTCGCTGATGGAGATAGGGATGGGAGAGAGGAGTGTGAGTGGGCAAGGCGGGGGAAGGAATCTCGTGCAGTGAAGCTGGCTGAAGGTGGATCAGTTAAATAAACTGATAAAAACAATAAATTCTCCCTGCAAAGCTGAATGGCTTTTACTCATATCCCTGAAGCCGGAATTGCTACATTACTGCACTGTCATCTCTTGGAACATTAGATCAGGAATGTCTTTGAAACTATGTAGGAATTTAAGAAATGCATCTGGGAAGAACACATTTGCATTTTCCAAGGGAGCCGGGGGAGGCGCCTGCTGCAGGGCTGTTTTGAAGTTCTTCTGCTTGAAATGAATGACATTAGTTAGCGATGAGATAATAGGACAAATATTTCCCATAGCAGTTCTGGGCCTGGAGTTGCAGTTGTGGTCTCTCCCAAGCCGTGACACACTCACCTCGGGTTAAGCAGAAGCTGCAGCCATGTCCAGCCTTGCAAAGGGCAGGTGCTTGGCACGGGAGAGTGAAGCAGAAACGTGCCTCCCCTCGTGCCTGACGGGAGGCTGGGCCCCTGATCGGCATCTGGAGCGGAGGTGGCTGGGAGACCATGGCTGGGGACCACAGGGTGATGTGCTGGTCTGCTGGTGAGGAGGTGTGGTTTGGCAACCCTCTCTCTCTTGAGCACACTCCAACTGGAAAAGCACACTGTCCCTCTCAGAGAGACCATTAAGTGCATATACCCTTTGGCTGCGGGAGAGAAAAAGCAGGATTTTAACTCTAGATCTTGTGGTTTATGAGGTCAGCCTGTAAGGATAGATTCAAGACTAATGTTAATCAACACAAGTGCTTCAGTCACAGCAGCCCTCCAGAGAAAATGCTTATCAACTATAAAATCACATTAAAACCTGTGTATATTAAAATACTTATTTCTCAAAACTTTACAAAGCCAGCTTTGAAATCTCAGTTTGTAGCTTCTTATTTTATTACCACCATCTTGATACCCCTCTGAGAGGTTGGCTCACCAGCGTAATCCCACTTGCTGTACTGGAGAACGTGGTTTCTGCCCATGCAGCCCTCCTGGGATAAGCTTTTGATGTGATGTTTTGTCCCAGAGGTGTGGGCGCTAAAGACTTTATTCTTGCCTAATTGTCACAGTGCACACTTAAAGGTTAATATAGTCAAAGCTCTGAACTCTTTGCTCCCCAAGGTTAAATGAAAAACCACCCTGCCTCTAAATCAGCAGAACAATATTGATGTCACTTGAAATGTGTGTGCTATGTGAATGGTACTAAGCTACCTTGTAATGCTGTATGAATTTTTTACTTTAGTGGGGCACATTTTGTAATTGTATGATGACTGTGCATATAAAATGGGTATTTGTGGAAAATATTTGGTGCTAGACTTCTGCTTCCCAAACGAGCAAAATATGGTTGCTTCCTTGATGAATGCTAAGCAGACCTTTATAAAATTACTGTGTCTCTTAATTTGCTTGTTTGAGCTGCAGTCCTTGGATAATTTAGTGGGCTTTTTTTCAGTAAATTAACCTTTTATAAAACATACTTCTCCAGTTTGTCATGCCAAAATTCAGTGGAGTTCTTATTACATAAAACCAGTGCAGTGAGTGGAGGATCAGACCCTCTGCCTTAAAAAGTCAAAGAAATACCCTAAATAAGTATAAAACACATTATTGTTTGGTTGGTTCATAGGATCACAACGAGCCTCTTCCCTTGCTGCATCAAGACTGGAACAGGCCATGTCTGAAATAACTATGCAGAGCAGCACAATGAAGCAGGGACCTGTGAAGCTGTGGACAACTCTCGAACAGATTTGGCTACAGGCTGGTAAGTCCTGAGCTACCTGGAGCTCCTCCTTCCCTCCCGTGGTGAATCAAATGACGTAAGTATTAACAGGGTAGTTGAAGTCACTAGTTGAAAATCACTCTATTTCAGCAGTAAATCTGCTTGTCTCAGATGGTTTTTGAAACACCACTTACTTGATTTTGACCCTCCCCCCAAAAAAAAAATACTGTAGTAGTGTGATTTTTCAGCTCACTTTTGTTTTTCCAAAACACACAGAAAACTTTAGTCATCACTATGCTTTTTGAAAAAGAGGGTAGGTAATTCTTCATTAACAAATGGTAGTTCATAAAGACAGTTATTTCCATTCTCTTTTTACTGAATGCTTCCCTGTAGTAAGACTGGGCAAACCATGTCTTAACTGTAAGCATTCCAATCTTTGCTGAGGTTTAAGTGAAAATTTTAAGTGAAAATTATTAGAAAGAGCATGTTCTCCATTCTGTCCTTGACTGTTTCAACCTCCTAGGGTCATGTAGGTTGAGTATCAGTTTGACACACTAATGCAAAGATGCTGCAGCAGAGCACATAAGGGGAAAACAGTGAGGAGAGACTCCACCCACAAACAATCTCAAACTCATGGAGGGGTTTTATATAGGACATTTGTTGGGGAACAGAGTTGCCCAGCGCATTCTGCTGGTGCATTCCAGCATTTCAGAACTGATAGAGTTCCAACCCTGTAATTTTGTTTTTAGGAGACACAGTTTTTCTTCCATAACTGGGCCCACAGTTGCACACTTGAAATTACCTTTGAGTGCGGTGATTGCTTATTAGATGTCTCACCGTTTGCAAGAAAGAAAGAAAAGCAGAACCCCCTGGAAAGCTGCTGATAGTTTTCTATTCTTCGTGCAGGGGAACCTTTCAAATTCTCATTTTGCTAATCCATGCAATTGACAGTTCTCACATAAAACATGGCAGTCTCACCCTACTTCTCAGCAAAGATTTTCATAGCTGTTTTTGTAAGTAATTTCCTACCAATTATACTTTAGTTCTATAACAAAATATATGACATTGTTTTTGCTACAATTTGATTAATATTAAGAAAAGACGTCACCTTATAAAATGCATCATTCTTTGAGTTAATCACATGTGTTCACCTTAATGACTTGTGTGGATGTAAATTTCAATGATGTGTGCTGTGGGCTTCAAAACCACCAGCAAGATTTTGCTTTATTCAGTTTATACTCCTGATTTAAGGCTGCAGAGAAGGCTGGTGGGAAGCAAAATAAATGGAGTTTATTATGATGAGAAGTCAGGTGCCTGTTGTCCATCATCCAGCAGATAGCTCTAGGCAGTTTACATTTTTGCTGCTGTCTGAAGAGACAAAAGCAATAAAGACATAGTGCTTGCTGTGAATTGCTATGATTGCTTTTCAGTGTGAATAGAATGCATTTCTGAAAGGTGTTAATTAATCCTTTTAGATAGAATTTATTTTTATAAGCTATAACTTTTCTCTCTTACCACTTTTTAAGCCTTTGTTTTGCTTCATGCTTACTTTTAGCTGTACTCGATTCAGGATTGATATTTTGAAAACATGTACTGTGGCTGCTTTGTAATTCCATTACTGAAGTCAGTTATTGTTATGGATGCAGCTTAATGAGCTCCTGCTGAGGTACTGGCCATTCTCTTCCCACAGTAGTGTGGAAGCTGCTGCATTCTGGTATCCTGAGGGATGAAGAGAGATGCAGGTATTTTGAGGTGGTCTTTACCCTCTGTGGAGGAGGGCACAGTGCCTGCATAGTTAGAGAACTTCTTGGAAGCGAGTTGACCTTATGCTGAGCTTAGTGAATGGAATAATCCAAAGGGTGTCACTGACCTTCACTACTAGGATCTAAGTCCTGTCTGAAAGGAGGGGAAAGGAGGAACAAGTATACTTGTAAGAAGTAACTTTCAAAACAGGTATTTCATAGACAACAGATTAAACAGAAATGCATGGTTAGAGGAAGTTGAGGTAGTCAGGTGGTTTTGCATTACAGTTTACCACAAAATTAATGGCTGTGGAAAGCAACAGGTAATTAGTGTAACATTCTGATGCCTGCATGTGGAGTCACTTGGTATTCATGGAAGGTCTGCATCAGTATGCCGTAGATTTTTATCAGGTTTAGCTTAGACTTGTCCTTTTTCAATCAGTGACTCATCTTGTGGCTCCAGGCAAGTTGCCTAACTTTTTCATACCTCAGTGTCCTATGGAAAAAACATTAATCTGCCTTTGGGAAATTACTCGTGTGTTTTTGTTGTTGTTGTCGTCATTAACACATCGACCTTTTTAGCATGATTCATAAATCCTTAGATAAAGTTATTACCATTTCCTAACCTCATACTACAGCAAATTTATAACAAAGCATCCTTCTCAGACACTTACAGGACACAGCTGGCCGTGTCTCTGTGCACAGGTATGGATTGTGAGTACCAGGTTGCAATCATGTCTGGATTCTATTGGAGCTATTGCAGTTGCCATGCCTCCTCATATCCCAGGGCAGGAAAATTAAAGGTACTGACCAGCTGGTCCAATTAGAACTTTGTGCAATGAGATTGGGAAGGGGCACACAAAACCAGCTATCCCACAGCTATAGGGGCTGCTCTTGCAGCCCTCCAACAGCCAGGCCAGGCCACAAAGCCAGCACATACACTTGCAGAAGGGACTGTTAGGGGGTGGTAGCTATCCAGTGATGCTTACATTGGGGAATCCTTACTGTATCATCCTCCAACTGCACCTGCAGTAGGAGTTCCTGCCTTGTACAGCAGTGTCCTCAGTCCCTCCAAGTTGGAAATCCCTTGTTCTCTAGTGAGTTTCACAAATGCTTATGAGAATATGTGTGTTCCCTTAACAGTGGCTGAAGGGAAGGCTATGAACCCTGTGCAAATAGTTAATCCCTTTTGTGCTGTGATAAAGATGCTTATTTCACCCATAAGACAGCATACACATAGTGATTTTATCTGTAACTTTTCTGGGTTTGTGACCAGCATGGTTTGTAGGGAAGACAATAAAACACCATCTTTGCATGTGCAGCTGCTAAATCGAAATGTGTTGCACTATAACAGATGCTGTACCTTGTCTTTCCCTGTAGCAATGCCTAGTGATCTTTGGCAAGCTAATTTTTTGTAGCCTCCTGTAAACAAAGAGCTGCTTGATGGATATGTGATCTCTAGAAAGAGTCCTTTTCTCTTCTAAGCATCAAAATAAAACTGTGAATTCTCACTGTTAATCTCATGTCCAGCCATCTCTTACAGGACCACCTGGGAGTAGAGTATGGGCTTCCATATCTTTCTGTTTTTCTGCACAGGTAGTCACAGCTTTGGAAGAGTAGTGTGCTGTCTCCAAAGATGAGAAACATCCCCTGCAGCAGGAATGTTTGGAATACTAACAGGCATATTCTATTTCCAAGTGTTCTGCAGCAAAGATTGTTAACACAGCTTGTCTGGTCCCTTTTAACAATAACCCCCCTAGTCCTCTTGAATGTAATGGCTGCTTAAAAAGAATCATCTCGGAACACTTTAACATTTATGAGCCTAAACATTATTCTTGGCCCGTGTCTGAGAAACAGCTCATTTCAGGGAGTACTTAGGAACAGTGCTACAGTGCACATGCTGTGGTGGTGCAGCTCCAGGAGAGGTGGTCATTATGCAGTCCTTATGCTCTTTTCTCCTCTTTGTTCTACTTTTCATGGCTGAGAGCTTGAATTCAAGTTTGTGAAGAGGCAAGGAACTTCAGTGGCACCAGTAAAGCTTGTTAACTCCTCCCTGTTCCTGCAGGAAAAGCTGCAAGGGGAATCCTAGAGATTATTAGTGCTAATACTTCTAACAGGCATGCAGTACTCCTCCTTTTTGTTTAGAAAATAGAGTCATGCTGTTTGGCTAAAGAAAATATACTTGAAATCGCTCAAATTTATGACCAAAATTTACCTTCATTTGACATTTTTATAAGATCACTTTTGACCCAGAGAGCAAAGCATGTCAGTATTGGAAAGAAATAGTGTTAATAGTTCTAGGCTCTTTGGGTAACTGGAATGATTTCTTATCTGAAGTATGTGTGATTATATTTCCAGGCAGTAATAACTGTATGCTCTGTTTATACAGAGCATTTTAGAATGCTACAAGCCAGTTTTAATAAGAGTTCTAATATTCTAGCTCCTGTTACTGCATTATTTTAAGCTTTACTTCTAACTACAAGGTCCACTTTGTTTGTCTTTACTAGTAGTTTATATCTGACAATTTAGCTTCTTGACTAACCCAATACTTTACCAAATATGGCCACTCACAGCAAAGTAGGTCTGGTAATTTGATCTAAGTTTGGCTAAATGCCTGCTAAGCTCAGTCTCACCAGGTAGACCCTAAGGCTGATTTAAAGGAGCATTTAGAGAAAAATGAGAGGATAGTATATTGTGTACTCACAGTGGGGCTCGAGTGGGCTACCTGCTGTCTCAGTAACATGCTTAAGTTTAACCTAGGAAAAATAGTTTATATTGAACATGCTACAAACAAGAAATGCAGAGAGCCAGTGCAGCAGAGAACAGTGAGCTAATGGAAAAACATCTGCTCCCCCGAGTTATGTACAGCAGGAACTTTTTTTTTTCCCCTTTGCAAAACACTTATGATTTATTTATTTTATTCCATATGGGCCAGTTCCTGGGAAAAATCTGTGTTAGAGAAGATGGACTTTGTTCCATGAGAAAGTATTGTCAGGGCTGGTGGCTGAGGTCTCCAATGCGCTGGTCCGCAGCCATGGAGCCAGATCCTGGCAGCAGCCAAAGGTGCAGCCAGGCCCTCCCTGCTGCCCCTCTGCTCACCCAGCACAGCTGGTGTTTGCACAGCCTGCACAGAGGCACTTCAGTGTTTGTCCTGCTCCAAGCTTTCAGCAGTCCTAAGCCCCCGCAAGTTATTAGCTCTGATATTAAAGGTGTTCATCAGGTGTGGGAGACATCTTTATTGATATTGCCAGAAGAGCTGGATCAGATACTGTCCTGTAATGCAGCACTGCTTGTTGAACCAATTCTAATATTTTTCTTTCTTTTTTTAACTTCTTTCAAATTTTAGAATTTCAAGTTTACAACTTCCCCATTCACTGCTTGAGTTCTTGAGCTCCATAAATGCTGCTAATTTTTGTGTCTCTTTACAGTGACACAAAGCACTGTGAAAAGCTGGAGCCTTGTGAGGGGGAACAGGAGAAAGTTGTTTATTACACTTCCGTTTCTGAGGAGAATAAAGGTGTACTGCAAAGATGGTTGCCCTGCAGTATTTACTTACTAGGAGGGATTAGGAGCACTTCAACTGGTGATAGAAATGGTGAAGTGAGCTGGTTTTGTCCCCTTTGAAATGAGGTTAAGAAGCCAGCAGTAGTTCTGCTGAGCCTCCTGGCTTAGCAAGCTCTGTTTTAGACTTGTGGTAGAGACTAAAGATCACCAAATTCCCCATTTCTCTTCATCTGAACATCCTCAAGAGGGATTAATAAGTTTTGTTCTACACTCTCCAGTCTGGTTTATTTTATTTTCTGTCAACAATGAATTTAAAGAGTCAAAAGGATTCTTGCAGCCTTATGCCAGTACGGGGCATTTGGGATTGCCTCCTCCATTCCTGAGACTTCTGGATGTTTCTCATTGCTGGAGCAGGATGTGAAACTTTGTGGACTGGTAATTCTTCGGCATGGACAATCTTCAAAGAGCACATACCATTTCTCAGAATCTGGGACGTGCAAACATTCACATGTGTCTTGGACACTCACTTGTGAAGGAAACAGGCAGCAGCTACCAATGCCTTCTGTTAATCATTCTGTAGAAAATTTGCCAAGAGATGGAGAGAAACCAGTTGCACTGCCAGAGAGTGACTGGAGGTACCAAAAACTAGCATTTCCTCAGCTGCTCAGTAAGTTTGGATGAGTGATAAAATGTACACAGTCATGAAGAGGGAGTCAGGACATTTGTTCATACCAGAGACAGAAAATAGGAATTTATACTTGACTGGGCTGTTAGTCATGTTTTGACTGCACCATTTGGTACAGGAGGTAACTTGTTGCACTTCCATGCTGCTTCCAAAAACTTTCACTCTAATGCTGCGTTTGTACATAAAGAAGCTTGATGGTCATTTCAGGCCCTGTGAGACCTGAAGCTTGGGAATTTAAAGCCTGTCCCTGGAATTCAGTTTGCATGCAAAGAGGATGTAAATCTGTTCCCTCATTCAAAAGAGCAAGTAGCTGAGCTCAGGTGTATGGGAACCAGCAGCAGTTTCTGTACTTCATTTCTGTATCAAACATTTGCATCACATGAAATTACTGTAGTCAGGATATGCCTGGAGGAATCTTCTGCCTAATCTGCCACAAATTGTCAAGCTACTGCTTGCAGGGTGGTGTCATAGCATGGAACAGTGACTAAACCTAACCTGCCAGCAAGGAAAGGAAGTGGGGGAACCTTTTCTCATGGTAATAGCTTGGTAGTCACTGCTGATGGCTGAGCTCTCTCAGAGTGGGTCTTCCCAGCTGGCTAAGGGCTCCTGCAGTAACAAGCATTAATAATTCCTGAAGGCAGATGATGTGGTACAGAAATCACCTTCCAAGACACCCTCACAGATGCTCTCACCTTCTTAAGTGCGAAGGGCTGCTCTGCACTGTACCATCCTGCTGGGCATTTGGCTGTTACTCTGGCCATGTCACTATGCAGTAACATTTTTGGGGTGGATGAGAGTAGAGCACTTTAGATGCATCAGGCACACGCAACCAAGTGATGTGGAGTTAAGTGCTCCCTCTTGGATAACACCAAACGTGATTCACAAGTAACGAAATTTTAACTCTTACATTGTTCACGTTGCAGAAAAACATTTCAAATCTGTTTGATTTCTTTAGGCTAGAATTAAAATTGTTGCTGCAGTGACAAGCACTATTGCTCTTGACACTGCTTTGAAATGGGGAATAGAGTCAGTGTTCAAGGTGATGTTGAACAGCTCTGTTTCTCAGACAACAGTGTGATGCAGACATGACTGGATTACACTGTTGTTACACAGCTGATGGACTCCCTAACAGCACTCTGCAAATAATTTTATCTTGGACAAAATAAGGGGCTGACTGTAGCACACCCAGCTTTGACAGTGTTCTGGGAATTGCTCTTGGTCTATGCATTTGTTAGTGGTCTTTGGAGAGCAAGTAGATCATATGCTTCTGGCAATTTTCACTTGATTAAGGATCTTCACTGTAGATGAGCTTAAATGCTAGCAGAAATAGCTGAAAGAACGAGAAGCTTGTATTAGAAGTTAATAATAATCTCAGTACAGAGGCATGCTGCTCTCAGGGACTGGGCCCAGCATTAAAATGGGTGCATCAGTCCAGTTGCAAGTCCAGACAGAAGAGGCCATAGCCACAAGACAACAGTTGTTTGGAAAAACAACAGAATAGGTTGGACAGTACTGCAAGAGAGCACAAATGGGAAACATAAAGTGGATCTGAGAAAGGGATGAATTATGCTAGGCTGAACCTTGAACTCAGCTGGATCGCTGTTCATGGTCTCAGTGCAGGCATGGGCTTCAATAACTGAACTGAAAGTGAATGATTCAACTGTCTTGGCCCATCCATGCAGTGCACTGTCTCTTACCTGTAGGTAAGAGTGCTGAAATATTCCCTAATGTCATTCACATTCAGAGTTTCTATCATTACTCCAGAGAGAATAATAGAAGAGTGGTACATCTCTCTGCTCAGTAGCATTCAGAGAGCTTTTAGGTCAAAACAGAATGTAAATTTGTAAATATATTTAAGTTTTTATGGAGATGGTGTTAAGTGAGAGAGAGCAAGGAAGCTTGGTTTTAGATTCAAAGCTCTGAAGAATGTCAGCACCAAGAACAATCTAGTACAATAATGAGAGGTTCATAAATGGTTTCCCTGAAGCACTGACCCTTTCACAGGATAAGAATTACAGATATTAGATACCTGTGTCAGCATGAGAAGGTATTCTCTGCTTTGAAGTGGAACTGGATGGCAAGCCTCTATAATAGAACTTCCTCACAAGGGCTGCTATTTTGGTTAGATGTTATTTACAGCAAAATTAGGTTATATAAGGAGATAGGCTGATTAATCCAATGGTCAGGAAGCTGCTAACCCAGGTAACATGAAAGCAGGTCTTTCAGTACTTTCAGTACCACTGAGGGTTTTACCATGGTAAGTTTAATAGGTCCTTGTTTTTTGGGTTTGATTCTGCCTGTAGCTGTGTTTTTGTTCCATGTTACATAAGCATATCTTGTTAATGTGTAAATAAAGTGAGTGTGTAATAGAAGTGAAAAATGAGTTTACAAAAAACACATTTTAGTGCAGGCCTAAATGATGTCCTTTACTGTCTATTTTTAGCTGGGTAGCTAAAAATTTAAATAAGCACTCCTTTCCTTTCGTAACCAAAAGGCACCCCTGTCATTCTTTTTTATGCAAATTAGGCCTCCCACACCATTAAATCATTTTTATTGACTATTGAGCCTGTAAAGAAACGGACTGAACTTTAATATGCTACATTACCATACCATAAAATACAATTTGTAGTTCTTATTTAGATTCTGTGTTGCTGCACTTCCTCTAAATAATTGTTATTACTGAAGAAGATTTACAGGCACCATAGAAAGAATAAGTTCTCTCTATTTTGCATGCATTGTAACACCAGCCATGCATGAATTCACATCTAAACCCACTTGCTCCCAGTTCTGTTCTGAAGTGAAACAAGTCACATTATGCTCTTAGTTGCTTGTAGAGCTTTTAGTATGGCAGTATCCAGAACTTCTGCTGACTTCAAACAGCACTAGGATTTTACCCCTTCCTTTGTGCTACTAAGTTTGTGCAAACTTTGGGGATGGAGTGTTCATCTTCAGGCTGTGAATTGTCGCTTTGCACATCCCCAGGCTCATTAATGCCACATGCATGGCGTCAGCTGCTATGCAGCACTTGGCAGGAAAACACTCTGTTCCTTGGAAGTGCAAGGAAAATACTGTCCTCCCACCAATTTTTGCTTAAGGCAGTGCACATATTCAGCTTGACAAGGTACATGGCCTTGCTTTCTGTTATTATAGATAGCTGCAGCATCTTGGAGCCAAGGGAAGGGATGCATGCAGAGATTTTGTGATTAACCAGAAAGAAATGTGTATGAGTCATTCTGAAAGAGTATAACTCTTCTGAAGGAACTAATATTTTGCTCATGTTGACAGCCTTGGAGAATGACATTTATCTTGTACCGCAACCTAGGGATGGCTGAGAAATATTCAAGCATTTTCTCAACAGTGTCTCACCCTTCTTCTAGGAGGGTCACCTCAGAAGTGGGTGTTCAGCCACGCTGTCACTTCACTACAGAATCATTTTTGGTGTGCCAGTAGAAATGCCATTTGTGATCCCAGCTTCATGTCAGATAGGCCAAGGTGGAGCTTTCCCATGGTCAGGCAGGAGACTGCCTTTGAGCTGCTTCCCTGCTCACCTCTAGCAAGCTCCATGTCACCATGCCAAGTCCCCTCCATCATCTAGGTCTCCAGTGTTTTGAAATTGCAGCGTTTCAAAGCTATTCAAGAGGAATTTTCACTCTAATTTCCCCCCCTGACAGAGACTTCCTGAGAATATTCACTGCCTTAAAAAGTCAGGACATTTAAGGTTGTGTCTAATTTCAGAACAGTTTTTCTAAATCTGGAGCCTGAATTAGTAATTTTGAATTGGACTCTTGAACTGTCAATACTTACTGCATGATATCAGTTTAAAAAAAAAAAAAAAGAGACACTGAGTGAGAACATGTAGAACACAGGTTATGGATCAAAGAGCAATGCCTGCTGTATGAAGACAATTATTTTATCTACATACATGCTTACTTATTTGTGTATATGTATATATATTAAAACAGTTTCCCTTTTCAATTACGTGTGGCAGTGAAAACTGAGTGTCACTTTTGACCCTTTGAAAGAATTTAATATCTAATAAATCTAGAATTAGAATAAAATATTTCAGTTGGAAGGGACCTGCAACAATCATCCAGTCCAACACTACAATCATCTAGTCCAAATCCTGATTCAACCATGAGATATGTTACAAAATTTATCATAAGAAATTATTTTATTAACAAGTTGACATTCAAACATGTAAGTATGCCTGTTACATATTTTTTTCTAAGAAAACCACTAAGATAGTTGCTGATAGTTCAAGAAAGTACATGGGCAGTGTCTTCCAAGAGCTGTATTTTGTTTTTCTGTAATGTGTGAGGATGTAAATGGGTAAATACACAATATAAATAAGTCTATATTATAAGAGCTTTTTGATTTTAACAGTTTCTGAAAAATTGACAGTTGTCTCATAGACTTGCCAAATAAGCAGAGAAAAATACTTCTTATCATCTTTTTAAATGGGAAAATACTCTCCTAAGTAATTTATCTAGTGTCCAGCTCAGACAGTATAATGGTGTACTATTACTCTGACATTTTTGAAGTTCTCAGTATACAATGATGGCTTATTCTGTTCTTTTTTCACCCCCAGATTATTTGGAAATACCTGTGATGACTCCAAGTAGCTACCAGCCCTGCTTCCTTAGGGCTCAGTTCAGCACTATTTACTTTCCCAATGGAGGAATCCTTAAGGCCTCTGTCAGGACACCACCCAAAGATGTCCATGAACATCTGCATAGATCCCTTAGCATTAGGAAAAGATACATTCAATTAACCCAGTCATGATAATAGGCACTAGCCATAGTACTAAGCATTGTGCAGGATCATGGCCTCATGTTTTAATATGCTTAAGTCAGGTGATATATAATTAATATGAAGAAAGGTCTCTGCTTCATTTCATCTAATGGCAGGGTGTTTTTTGCTTTATTTTGATGGCTTGGTGTTTTGTTTTTCCTTCAGCTGAACTCTTCCTGGAACAGCAGCATCTCAAAGAAGCAGGATTTTGTACCCAGGAGGCAGCTAGTCTTTTCCCCACATCTCATGCTGTACTGTACATGCGTGGGAGGCTTGCAGAGATGAAAGGCAATTTGGAGGAGGCTAAGCAATTGTATGATGAAGCGCTCACAGTGAATCCAGCTGGAGTGGAAATTATGCACAGCCTGGTGAGTTTGCAGGGGCTCAGCTCCATTATAGTATTTATGTTCCTGATTAACTGTAATAAGAGGGGAGAGGGCTCATGCTTGCTCTGGATGCCATTGTCTTCCTAATCCTGGGAGCAAGTGACTGTTCCAAGAATAAATTGGGTAGTTTGAACCTCTATTTTAAGATTGGATTGAAGATTTTTAACTAATTAGGACTTGTGTCAAAAGTAAATATTTTAGTTGACAAAGGCTGATACTTTTGGAAGTCAGTTCAATGCTTTGTCTTTGCTGCTTTTCCTACTGTTACGCATTTTAAATAAGCAGTCCACTGATGTTGGAAAGATCTGAACTAAATAGCTAAGACAGATAGATATGGGGTTTGTAAAACTTGGTCAGATTTCTTGTGTCTGCTAAAATCAAGATAAACTGTGAGTTTACAGTAAAGTGAATCTGTTACTGTCGTAAACTGCAGCTTAGTTTCAGCCTTGTGTAGGGGCAGTGACTCCACATTTGTGGGAGTTTTTTTGGTAACACTCCTACCCAGAAAGTATTCTTTTTTCTGTGGCACCAAGCCCAAAACAAACTGTTTTCCAGACACAGGGCCTAGAGCTTAATAACAATAATAATTATACAGAGAGCTTTGTGGAAGACCAAAACCCACTCCTCTTGTGAAATCAGAACAGTTAATCATATTTCATCAATGGGGTGTCTTGTTAACTGTAGCCCTTACCAGGTCTCACAGGGATTTTAGAAGTTTGTCTTGACTAATTCAATTTTTACAGGAATTCTAAATCCATGTGACTGCTTAGTGTCTTTGCTAGCATATTTGTATCTCCTGGCATAAATTTGGTCCTGATGAGGTTTGCTGGCAGCTCCAAAACTGAAGGGGTATCAGTGTACCAGAGACCAAACGTTAAGTGAAGTTACAATTAGAGAAAATAGTAGAACCTACAGACAAAGGGCAAGATATTTGGTAATAATAAATGTTCAGCACAAAAATAGCAAATGAATAGCTGGTGCATGTCAGGAAAACATTACAAGACTGCTGTACACGTCAGGCTTATATAGGGCAATAATAATACTTTGTTGTTGTAATACAGCCTTTACAAATTCACTCAGTAAAAACCTGCCTAGATGGAATGATGTTCTTTGCTCTGTCATAGTTTAAAAGAAGTTGCTGATACCAAAGAAGCCATCAAATTAGATGCCAACATGATACTAATAACTCTCACTTTTGTCTTATTTTATGGACATAACCACATTCTGTGTCTTCAGATTTTAGATGCTTGCAATTTTCTGAAACTGTAGTAACTTGGAATAAAAGTTTCCAAGGTGCACATCTCAGATCTCCTGGCCCAGTTTACTTCAGAAAATGTCATCCCAATATGGCTTTGCTGTTTCTGAAAAAGAGGCTAAAGAAGCCACCTTAAAAGCTTCTACTATATCTTCTTTACTGTGCCTTAATGGCTCCAGGTTTTGTCAGGAATGGGTAACATATGCATGTGCCTTTTACCATCCCTGAGAAAATCTTTCCTAGCTTATCCAAGTTGTAACCATTAAAAACTACTTATATGCTTAGTAGATAAGTATTTCTGAAAGTTTTATGGAGTCTGTGAATGCTTATTCCTCTCAGTATTTTCATGGTAATTTTCAAGAAGGGCAAGAGGAATGACCCTTTTAACTACTAGCCTGTCAGTCTCACTTCAGTGACGGGTAAAATTCTAGATGTTATTCTGGGAGGTATTGAAAAACACCTGGAAGTGCAGTCATTGGTCACAGCCAGCATGGGTTCATGAGGACACCTGTCCCAGGGCCCCCCTGGGTGTATCTACAGCATGGGGCACGAGAGGCTGGAAAGCTGCTTCATGGAAAGGGACCTGGGGGTCCTGGTCAATGACAAGGTGAACGTGAGTCAGCAGTGCCCTGGCAGCCAGGAGGAACAACTGTGTCCTGGGGGGCACCAGGCGCAGCCTGGCCAGCCGGGCAAGGGAGAGGATTGTCCTGCTCTGCTCTGCACTGGGGCAGCCTCACCTTGGGTGCTGGGGGCAGTTCTGAGTGCCACCGTCTAAGAAGGATATTAGACTATTAGGGAGTGTCCAAAGGAGGGCAACCAAGACAGTGAAGGATCTTGAAGGGAAGCCATATGACAAGCAGCTGAGGTCACTGGGTCTGTTCAGCCTGGAGGAGACTGAGGGGAGACCTCACTGCAGTTACAATTTCCTCATGAGGGAAAGAGGAGGGGTAGGCACT